>CAUJRU010002110.1:0-93789 GCA_963277665.1 Viscum album
TTTGTATTTGATCGAAGTAGTTCTATTTTTAGGGTGTAAGAACACTTAGTGTTATCTAAACATATTTAGATAGGTGAATGAGGAAATTTTTTATTGTTATTAATCTAGTCTCTCTATATCAATTATTCACTGAACAAGTGAATTAGGAAAGTGATATTAATACATGATTATTATATTTAGTCTAGGGTTGTAAAATCTAACATAAGACCCCCAACCATATTTAATATAATTATATAGAACGATGTAAAATAATAATATATTTATTATTATTAATTTTATGACATATGTGATGCGTTAATAATATAAATAAATATCATTTATAATTTCTAAATAATGAATCTTGGCATGCTTTCCCTCATCGACATTTACAAATCCTAGAATAATGGATATTTTATTAAATAAATGTCACTTCATGTTTAATTAATAAATATAATAAATAATATTTTTTACAAATTCTGAATGTAATATTAATTATTATTTTTTAACTCGCGTATTCTTTTTAATAACATGTGATTAAATAATGGCGATCAACCTAACCCAAAAAATGTTATTCATTCCTCTTTTTTATTTTCAATACTAAAAATTAACTGTGATTTTGGATACACTGGTGGGTAACCATGTTTCCCTCTATCTCATTATCATTAGGTATATATTTCTAAATTTCATGATTAGAATATAAAAACATTTCTAGTCTTCCATAGATAAATAATATCATGCCACCAGATTATTCAACCTCCAACAAATGTTTACCGTGTAATATAATCATTTTGTAATAATATCTAAAAGGGAAGAATGTTAGTTCCATCTATCTATAATCTTGATTATTATCTCCTTTACACTTCAAAAATTAAAAGTCCCATTAATCACTTTGAAAATGGATTTATTCAGGTATTTCCATTCCCATCAAATGGACTGAGATATAGATTATAATCAAGATACAAAAAGGATAAATCCTTTCCGATATAATCCATTAACTCCACATAATTTGTGATGGAACCAAAATATAATAATTCAACTCAAATATATGTCATCATAGCTATAAATAATAAATCATAGTTTGTGATTCCAAATTTTCATTAATTTTAATCTTAAATTTTAAGGGACAGTACACACATCCACAAATATGAATATACAATTACACATAGAAATGGGCATTTCTTATTAACAGGCATATTCTCATATCTATAATATTAGATATTACCATTTTTGGAAAATATGAGAAGGCCTTTAATGCCTTATGAGACTCCTTCCCCTAATATCATGTATTGTCCATGTATCCTAAAAAATATCATCCATCCAGAGAACAAGGTTCAATAATAGTGTCTTGGAACCTCCATGTTCACATTATAGTGGTAACATATAGGACCATTCATCATGAAATATATATTAAATACATTATCACATATAAATATCATATAAATTAATAATTAATATTTGAAATAAAAACTTCTTTATTAAGAAAAACATGTAATAATGTACTAAATATGTTAGTTCAAGAGCACTAATTACAACATATTTCCTATTCAAAAAACATATTATAAATGTATTAATATAATGGAATTAGTTTCACTATTTTAATAAAACTTTACAATATTATCTTTCCATCATTGAGACATATTCCATACTCACCACTTATTTTATGTTGTTTTTGTGTATATATTAATATTTAGGGATCCTTTTTCAATGGAATTTAAATAATTTTTTTTGTAAAATATATAATGTTATTCATTAACTCAATATTAATTAATGGAGTTACTGTCATTATTTATAAAATAAATTTTTATATTGTGTTGTTTTCAATGATGTCTCCACACTCTCTCATATATATCTCTCGGCTCGGTGAATTTTATTTTCAGTCCTCCTTTTAGGGGTTCATGTTCTCCCCAACAGTGATGGGCTTATCCTCCTCCTCTAGCTGCGTCATTGTTTCCATATCTCAGGTTTCATCACCCAGACCTATGTTTCTGTTTCTAAATCTCCTTCTTTATGAGTTGGTGTCTTCATGGTAGTTATGTGTCCTTTTTCATCTTGTTAAGCTTTTTTATTTCTAGGTTCATTCTCTTATTGTTCTATAAATTTACCTCTATTTCACCCTTTCCAACCCTATTTTGTTTTTCAGTCCCAACACACATATCACCATCTTATTTGGGTGTGTTATTTACTCATATGGTTTCGGGATTGTGGTGGTGGGAGTAGGGGTAATGTGAGGTTCTTAGTTTCATCAGATCTATTCTTTGGTTTCTCTCAATTTATTTTGGGTTACTTTGTATGGTTTTAATCCCTAGTTCAGTTCATGGCTTCAATAAAGGATTATTATTCTTTTTTTCTATTTTATCTAGTTATTGGTTTCTTTAAATGGATTGTTTCTAGTTTCTTTTTTAATCCTATTATCATATTGCATGGGTGGATGTGTATTTATATATGTGTTTTTTTCGTATCTAGAATTTTTCATTGAGAAAGGATCATTCCCCCAAAAACGTTATGCTAATTTAACCCTTCCCAAGCCCCGAGTCCAATTTCTACCCTACAGGGTAGTTATGAGGGGTGGATCATCATAGATTTAGGAGGTGGAGTTTAGGAATACATTATTTCTCCATTTAATGATCCCATGATTTGGATTTTAAGTTATGGTTAAGAGTGGACAGTGGGGGTTGTCATGGTTGATGGGTTTTCTATGTTTTCAGTTGCTCTGATTTTAATCCCTTGCGATGATAGAGAGGCAATGATGTCAGAGTTATTTTCTTGAAGTGTTGATAAAGATTGTGAATATATTTATGGGGATAATGGTTTAAGTTTTGAGGTATTTTGGTTGTCATACATCAGGTGGATTTTGGAATGGGTTCAATGTTGCTAGTCGTGGCATTGTGAAATTTGATTTTTTTGGCCATGTGGAATTGGCTTTTGAGGTCTTTCAATATACTATATTTTGTGATCTGTTTTATATTTTGAACGTGTAATTCATGCAACTAGACACAATCTAAGGAAATTCTTTAGAAGATGTTCAAAGGAAGAATTTTAAATATGAATGAAACCTTACAAACTAAAATAAATTTCTTTATATGAGGATTCAGAAAAGGAAGCTTTCATAATATCATAGACATCCAGATTTGGAAGAACGAGACAGTATAGAAAATTCCATCAACACTAGGGCTATGAAATCCAATATGGGATATCTATTCATTCATCCATACAATGGTGGAGTGTAAAAAAGGGTTTCAACACTTGGGAGGGTATGTTCCATGTATTTTCGATCTGTAATGTCTTCTTTTAAGGTTTCATTGGAAGAAATTGTTAGGTTTCATACTTATACAATAAAAGACACATCTGAAAATTATAAAAAGGGATAGAGGATTTTTATTATATGTTTGTTAAAATATACCAAAATGTTGAATTTAATTTTAAAACATATTTTTTTTCAATGGACATAAATTTCTTGTTCCTGAAATCTAATTTTAATGGCTGCTAACTCAATTTATATTCATTGATTGACTTATTTTTTAATAAATGTACAATATTATTAAGAATAAATATCATTATTTTTAATGGAATTTTCTATTCCATATCCATATTATTCCATTCTATAAATTGTTTCCATTAATATTATGAATCCAAAATTTATGTTATCTCATATGATCCTCATATTTCTCTGTAACTTTTTTAAAAAATAATATTTTCAAATTATTTTTATGATGTGTGTTTTAATAAAGGTGTTTAAAAAAATTAAAAATTCCTTTCATATCAAAATTGTACATTTTTTCTTCAACACTATATTTACTGTAGATAAGAATTATGAAATTTGTAATTACCTATATTTTTTTATATATTTTTACATAGATTACTAACAAACACCTATCACCATAATAAAAATTATTATTTAAAGTAACTCTATAACACCCTACTAATTTTATGAAGTATTCCACTTTAAAAAATATATTTATTTTTTATATTTCATTACAAACAATGGAGAGTTCTGGAAAACCATGAAACTTTATTAAAATATTATATACATGATTTGTTGATTATCCAATGTATTATAGCATATGAAATATAATAAAAATATAATGATAAATATAATTTCTACAAATTTATAAAATGAATTCATTATAAATTAAATTATTATCTTTATAAAAAATTATTTTAACATAAAAGTGATTATTTTAAGGAAAAATGAAATATGCATACAATGTATTTTACATAGATAAATTAAATTAATTAATATTATTCATTGAACATAATGAAATGTATATATAATTTACATGATAGTTTTTTAAGCATTAAATAAATATTTTTATAATCATATGAAAAAAATAAATCCAGTTTTGTGAATAAATTTTATTTTTCGAAAAATTTATTTATGTCTTATTCTGCGAACTTAATTTAAAATTAATATATGTTGTTTTCAGTTATTGAATTTGATAAATTGAATTAAATATTTAGAAATTTATGGATAAAATTTGGTAATTATACACCTTTTATTTTTTTTGTTAATATGAGTAGTCACCATAGTAAAATTTATCAACCTGTTAAAGGGTATATCAAGTTAATTAGGATTAAAATTAAGTAATAATGCCATAATTTTTTCATATTAAATATTATTTTATTAATTTAGTTCGACCATGAAGACATATAGTTTGACAAAAATTTATTTAATTGTCATATTTCTATAAGAATCACATATATATTTTTTTAAAATCTGAGAATGTTACTAAATGTCACCCTTTTTTTAATATCTATTATCTGTCCACATAGGGAAAATGTAAGTTTGAATTAATATAAGTGTAAATATTTAAATTCATAAAGATATATACATGACATTAATATAAAAATATGTTTTCTTAATTTTATTATGGCATTAATTTTTTATATAAAGCTGATGCAATAATGTCCATTTAATAAACAATTAAATAAATGGATCTAAAATTTTTAAAAGTGATCTAATTTATATTATTTAATTTCTTCATTAATTCTATTGATATATATGAAATATTAAATATTTATTAATTCATTATATCTTAATTCCAATTTTTCCTTGTTGTAATGTAAGATAAATTAAATGAATAGTATCAAAATTGACAATAATGATCTTTTATCGAAATAATATTTTTTTAAATTATTTTAGAATAATAATAATGTTAAAATAAAATAGGTTTGTTATGAAATCATTTAAAATATCATATTTCTTCCATTTTTGGTAAACAAGATACCTTATATGTATAAATCACACACTTTTAATATCGATAAATTTGTATATAATGTTAAAATTAAAATATGTTACCTAAGGGTAATTCAAAATGATAATGTTTAAAATTGAACCAACACTTTAATAAAATATATTTCTTATGGTATTAAAACTCTTTCCCATATTATATTATAATCTCCTTACATTTTTAGTTATTTATAATGATAATGAATTTATAATAATTTAACCATTTGAGATATTCTAAATGTTCCCCTTCCCTTAATTATAAAAGTTATCAACCTCCCTCAGTTAATTACACCACATTGTGCCTTATAGATGAACCATAAACTATAAAATTAACTTACTAAATTTCCTAACAACATTATAAATGTTTTTAACTTCCCAAAATTTCATTCTTAGACCCCTTTAGATGTAATGTAAATCGATCATTCTGAAGAAGAGGTAATTTCCCAAACCGATAATTTTCTTTTTTACTCTTATTTTCCTCCTATAAATATATAATATTTATTATAAAATAATAAATTATTTGCTGTAAATAATATTAAATTTTATTGTTATTTTGATATTATAATTTTAAACTTTATTTCCCATCAACAAAAAAGTGAGTGTATCACCTGTGCGTATGTATGGCTTAATGTCTCCATGTAACAATACAATTCATTTTTCATCACCATATTTTATGGATTGGTATTATGATGGTTATAATATTAATGTATGATATTTAATACATAATAATAATTTTTAAATTATAATACATTTTCTACCTACTTTATTATCAAATCATTTTGGAAATGATACCCTCGTTTTTGCATACGTGTAGAGAACCACCTCCATGATGCGATGCGTTTCATTTTTCATTTATATTTTACCTGGATGGTAATAAATAATAATTAGAAAATATATATTATAAATAATATAATAATGATTCTAAAAATATTAATTATTGTTTTCCTTTCTTTCATTCCATCATTTGAAAAATGGAAACATCGTTCATTCATACATATGACCTATAGTCTCCATGAACTGTGTAATTCATTTTCTACCTCTGTATTTTAGTAAGTATATTAAATATGTTAATAATTAATATATATTATTTTTGTAACATTATATTAATTCTATAAATTATTTAACCATGATCAATTTATAAGTATCGATGACGAAAAATAGAAACGTGTCTGGAAAACAAATCAGTTATCACATAGAACAGTTATTTTAATAAAAAATAATTAAAATTTTGTGATAATATGTCATAAATAAATATTAAATAGTATTATATATATTTATTTATATGTAATAGATTTTATATAAATACATATTTATTAAACATGACTTTCCAATGTGATTGTGTAAAGGTGATACTTGAGGCAAGGGATTATTTCACTGTATCATCAATATTAAGGGTTGTTTATATTTAATTCTATCTTGGGATATATTTCTATTCCATTCACATTTTTTATAAAAATGTTCTAAAAATGTTTCTAAAGTTATACTAAAGTTTTTTAATATCATTTAGTGCCCATTTTTTTCTTTTTTATGAATAGAGTTTTAAAGAAACATTTTAAGACTTACAAAACCAGATACTTTGTGTCTTTTCGGAAAAAATGTATGGAAGGAATGTTTTTTCAACCTATACTACAACAGAATATTTTTCCATTATCGTGACTAGATATATCTTCGATGTTTAATTTTAAAAAAATAAGTTTAATTTTTTGGAAAATTTAATTTTTATATGTTCGTGGTTTTTTCACATAAATGATTTCAATACTTGAAATGTTACATTCCACATAATTTTTTTAACTTCTTTTCTTCATATTTTAATTCATCAATAACAAAAAACATTATTATTTCCAATACTTTACATGGAATATGATACAAATATACCATACTTATGCTTTATTTATATGGTTTCTTTTTATGATGGAATGATATTTAAAAATCCCAATTATAATAAATGAGTTTTTCTATTATGAAATGTTTATCAAACCCATTTTTCATTGCTTTTGATTTTATTAATGCATTATGATATTCTAGAAACCACATGTATTATTTTTATTTTTTAATGGGTGAGACATATATGTACCTCAAATGCATTGGGTGGAGTATTGTATCTTACGATATATCTGTGGGGAAAATGCTGATTTTCTTGATCCGTTTTGGAAAACAATTTGAAATGCTTGATCTATTATGTGAAACAAGTCTATGTGTTTGAATCACTAATTGAAACTATTGTGGACACATGATCTGATTATCTTGGTAGTTAACCTTGATATATAAAATGAATTATATTATTTTGATGATTCCAAACAAATTTTTTTGACATGATCATATAGTTCATGATTGAGTTATAACGAATGATCATTATTATAATTCATGTATTTTGAAATGATAATTATTTATTCCATAAATAATATTTAAGATTTTTTTTAGATTGGGTGTCAACGTTTTAAGTCTTGGTAATGTTATCATACCAATGTTTAATAATTTTATATAACATCATCATATATATATATATATATATATATATATTTCACATGTTTACACTTACTAAGAATTTGAGATCACTCTTTTCTTATGTTTCCTTTCCTCAGGTTATGAATAATTATTTTTAGTAGGCTATTTTTATGAAGGGTACTATAAGGGATGATCATTATCAAAAAAAATTAATATCTTCCAGAAAATAAGAATATTTTATATATAATCTCCAATAACTCTAATCCGAAATGTTTCTATCTTGGATTGTATTTTTATGTATTTGATATTGATCAATATATATGTTATATATATATGTGTGTGTGTGTGTGTGTGTGTGTGTGAAAATATCAGACCGTTATAGTGGGTATCATATCGTGGTTTCGTCCGTTATTGGATATTATGGTACGAAAACTTTTATTAAACCCTCAATTATATATTTAATTACAGGATAAATCCTAAAAATTATAAAACATTATTGAATTTTGTATGTTAAATATAAGGTTTCATAGGAGAAGGTTTCACAATTTAGACATTCAATAAATTATTTTTTAGAATAATGTGGTTTTACACTATGATTATTGTTTCCCATGTAATGAATTTTTTCATTAGTTAATATATGGAACCCAAAGTAATCCTGTTAATAAATAATGTGTTGGACAATGAAATGATTTTCCACAAGAGAAATAAAATTTTATATAAGCTAGAATGAAAATTCATGCTGATATGCCCATCTAAATTTCATAGGACATGATTCATGACGACATTTCAAATGATATGAGTGAAAAACATACTTTTTCATCATTCATGAGAAAACAAACACCTTTTTTAGTGGAAATTTTGATCTTCTAGTTCTTGAAAAATGGATAAACACCTTTAAATTTTTTTTTCTAATATTCAATTCTCAGTACAAGAATAATTCATCCATGATATTTTTATTCTATGAGGAAAAGGAGATAAATTGATAAATTTAACAAAGAATATGTGGTAATAGAAATGAATTGATTCATTGGAATGATATGATTTTGAGGTTATATTCTTCTGTAAGTACGTTCCTCAATTTTTACATAAAAATATTGAGAATGAATTTAATGAGTTGAAGAAAACATATAATGTATCCATTGGTACCTATGAGGAAAATTTTATGAGTATTTTAAGGTATTATTCTAGTTAAATAATAATCCTTGAATGTAAAAATTTATATAATAATTTATGAATTAAAACCAAGTCTATGAATTCATTTCTAATAATATACATTAGTATATATGAATAAATACTTCAATGTGAACTCAAAGTATAAATTGAAATTTATGATTCCTTTTATTACTATAGTTTTTATAATAAAATAAATATCAGGATTCATGATAACATGAGTAAATCAGATGGTTTAGAGAAATTAAATCCATATTAATTCCAAAAATATGGGAATAATTGTCAATATAAGTGTTTGAATAAAAATGGGAGTTCCATTAAATGAGGAAATTTGGGTCATAAAGCCCGTGAATTAGAACTGGTGATGAATAGGCTAGTTAATTAAAAAGAGGAAAATAATATTCCAAAAAGTTCACCACACACACTCTAATTCATCAATTGAAAATATTAAGAGAATTATTACATAGAGTACATGAATCGGAGTGTTTATGATGATCTGTGTCGAGAAACCACTTGTAGGAAAAGATAAGTGGAAATCCCAATAAATCATGACTGCCAATGTGGGTTATGATAATGGTGTGTTGAAAGGTACACTTATCCTCAATTATATATTAGATAATGTGTTATTTAATTATAGATTCACCCACTCCATTATTGATAAATATTTTTTATTGGGGATCATTGTATCACCTAAACAATTAGATGTTGAGTTAGATACGAAAAATCATAATGTAAAAATGGTCACATATAAATCATATAGTTACTCTTATATTTATGTTTTTGGTAAAGTGCTTCTAACTTATATTTTTATTGCCTCTTTAGTTTAATTATAAATGATTAATGGCCTAGTTTATATTTCTCTATAATGATATTATGTAATTTTCCAAGTAAGGTAACTAAAATTTCATATTCTGAGTGAACCAAGGATCATTTCTTGATGAAAGGATTAATATTAACTTCCAATAGAAATTTCTCTCATATTGTGTGACATAATTATTATACATAATGTTTATCTATCGCGAATTGTTAGGGACAAACTCAAAACTAAGGACACACCAACTATATTATAGTTTTTTATATATTCCTAGAAGAATTATAATGTCTTCCATAGATTCTAGAAGTTTAGTTTTAGATATATTTCACACCTAGAGTTTATAATATTTCTACAAATGATTATATAATGGAAAAAATTCAGTTGTAGTAATTGAAGAATTATCTATAATAGAATCTTTATAAGGATCTCATGAACCATAGTCTGTCTCCTTAGGGTTATCATGTTCTATTTTTTATGAATAAATATTGTTCAATGAAACATTTGATTGATTATTGTGATATTAAAAAAATCATAATCAATAATTTGTATCCTCTCACAAAAATTAATTAATTATTTTATGGACAATGAAGATCATAATAAATTTTTAGGATAGGAATTATTGTGGGTATCATCAATTGAGGATCAAGAAAGACTATATACCCCAGATAACATTATGTACTAGGTGTAGACATGATGAATTGATTTTTAAGCCTTTTAGTAATACTAATTACCCTATTATATATATTGATTAAGTGAATGTAATATTTAGAGATAACCTTGATAATTCTTTGGTAGTATTTATATATTGTATTATTTTATATTAAAATAGAATGTAAGAGCATGATGGTCACTTATGGATTGTGTTGAAGACCCCGAGGAAGTAGAAACTTTATAAAATATTTTCCAATGTGTGACTTTTGGAATCAAAATGATTCAATTTTAGGTTATATAATCTCATGTAAGGGTATATTGGTTGACCATTCAATGATATATGTTATTGTGAAATTTCCTAGACCAAACATGGCAGCTAAAATCCATATCATTATTGGTATTCAAGATATTATCGTTGTTTTGTGAAATTTTTCTCATGATTATCTGATCGTCACACCATGTTGAATTGGAAATGAGTAAAGTTATTATGGGTAGTGGAATGTGAATCAAATTTAAAGGATCTGAAAATAAGGACATTCTATATACCTATTCTCATACTACCCTATAGGGTATAAATTTTTGAGATCTATAGTAATGGATCGAAGAAGGGACTGAGGTGTGTAATTATTCAAAATGATATGGGTATTTATTCTTCCTCACACAAATTGATGGCCATTTTGAAAATGTACAGTAGTAATTATTTGGAGTCAGTTATGGTACTTTTTTATTATATGGTCTAAAATAACATGAATTTTCAATTTAGGGTCCATTTTCTTCCTTATGAGTAAATATGACTACCTTTTAATATTGAAAAGTTTGTAACCATTGTAATAATTAAAATTGGTAAACTAAGGGTTAATGAATAGGATAAAAATTAAGATTACACAAAAACATGTATAAAATAATTTTGTTGGTTAGTTTATAACCCTATCCCACAATATATTCAAATTCATTTCCATTTACAGTTATATGGATTTAGATTAAATTATTATAATTTTATCAATGGATAAATTCTAAAAGTGTCCCTCACCTAAATTATAAAAGGCCACCACCTCCCTCTTATAATTCCACCACATTGGACAATATAGATCAGCCATAGTCTGATAAATTATCTTTTAAAATTCCCTAGAGACATTATATAGGTTTTTTTTCTTCCTAAAATACCAACAAAATAGCCTTTTATAGGAGATCTAAAAATGTATTTTTGAAGAAGAAGTAATCTCCCTAACTAATCACATTCTTTTTCAAATATTATTTACCACCTATAAATCAATTAAATTTATAATATCATAATAATTTAATAATCTTAATTATTCTTAATTGTTTTTATTATTACAACATTATTATACACCCTATTTCCAAGAAAATGAGAACTGAGTGTATTGTTCATGCCTACGTACTACTTACCATCTCTATGCAGCGATACAGTTAATTTTCATCACCTTGTTTTATGGATGGTTATTACGATTGGTTTAATATTTATATATTATTTTTATTAAATAATTCTACTTCTCAATTATAATATAATTACTCCCTACATACCATCCAATTATTTGTGAAATGATAATTTCATTCATCCCTACGTGTGGACCACCACCTTTCGGATTGGATGTGATTCGTTTTACATTTATGTTTTGCATGTATGGTAACGAGGATAAATGTTATAAAAATGTATTATATATTGGATGTAAAAATTAAAAATTAAAAATTATTTATTATTTTATTTTCATACATTCCATATTTAAAAAATGGAAACAATGTTCATGTGCATGTATAACATACATTTTCCATGAATGTGGTAATTAATTTATCTTTCACTAATTTTCATGAATGATTATAAATATGTTTATAATAAATGTGTATGATTTTTATAACAAGATTAAAATTCTATTAATTATAGACATGTGATCAAAGATAAGTATAGATACATCCAAAATGAATCATTATTGGAAAAGAATTTCATTGTCTCCAAGAATAAAGATTTTCATATAACAATTATTAATAAACACCTGATAAGATGAAATAAATAAATAACACATGTTATGATAGATATAAATATGGTTATGGAATACATTTATATTAAATTCACATTTATAATAAAGGAGTTATGAATCATAAAATGTAAAGGAGAGACTTTAGGTATGTTTTATTTAATTAAATCATAAATATTTTTAATTTTCTTTGATTTAGAATCGATATGGGAATATTTATCTTCCACGTCCATGTTTTAAAAAAAATAAAAAAAATTAATATTATCCTTTAATTTTTAAAATTCATTTTTACCTATGTTTGACTCCATTAAAAAATGGTTTGGAAGGAATGGTTTTTTTTAGTGTCCAAATGAGGTAGTTTATTAATTTTATAAAAAATATAAAAGGAATGTTTTTAACCTATATGACATGATAGGATTTTCCCACAAAAATTAATAAATTTATAATTTATGTTTCCTTTATAATTTTAAAATTTATTTTTAAATATAATTTTTTCCATTATTCGTAAATAGTTTTTCTTGTAAGAGATTTAAAAAATAGAATGGAAATTTTCAACACGAATGTTTTTAGTAGTGCTTTTATGATATTTCCATTCATCCATGATAAAATATATTAATGATTCTTTTAATTTAGTGTGGATATGATCCATGTATACTATCCATATCCATTATATGGGTGGCTTATTTTTATGGTGGCGTGATTCTTATGAATCCATTGTTTTCAATATATTTTCTAAGACGAAATCCTTAACAAACAATGTTTTCATGTATTTTGTTATGATGGATTCTTTATGATATTATGGAACACATATTTATGATTTTAATTGTGTTGCTGGTGGGATATATATCTCTCGACAATGTATTATGAAAGTAGTATATCTAAAGATGTTTTTGTAATGTCCCATATTTTTACATGTATTATTTTAATATTATATGGGAATTAATTCGAGACCAGGCTCTGAGATGGCGTGCAGTTTCGAGTCCTGGTGAGCCTGGATGAAATTTTTTAATTTAATTAAATAAATAAATTACGTGGGTGTGCGGTTTTCCTGAAAAAGTGGAATAACTCCCGAACGGGTGCTCAGATCAGAAATCTGAGGGCACCGTTGCATTCAGAACAACTATTTTACATTAGGCGAAGCCTAACATTGGCCGGCGCAGGTCGGTGGTGAAATCTAGTTTTTTGGACATAACTGTAATAAAATATTTAATTAAAATGTTTTATTAAATCTTGTTGCATCAAATATATCTTATCTTTTAAATAAGGATTTCACAGGGGATCAGGGTTACAATTCCCAAAACCTTGAATTTCCCTGGAGGCCTTGGAAAGCTGTGGAGAAAACCTCACAACGTGGCGACAATGTTCTTGACGTGCTTCGCCAATGACGACGACGCGACGACCAGATCTTCTCCAACGAACGCCAGAGATCCATGTTGGATGTCTTTTTTTATTTTTCTCTCCCCATTCTTGATTCCTATGACGAACGCGGACTAATCTATGAACTGATTAGCCCACGGTTAGATTTTTTTGCGGGCGGGTGTGATTTTGAGTTTTATCAGGAAATCAATTACTCAAGATTTTATAATCTATTGTTTATTGTTGTTTTGATTTAACGGCGATGAACCCGGATCGTCATGAACAACGATCGAGGTTCGTCCCTCCTATTTGATTATTTTATTTTCTTCCTCACATTCTTCATTGTGTTCTACGCGTTCTTCGAGGAAATAGATCGTTGCATATTCATTTGTTGGCGCAACGATACGAGATTGTAGATCAAACCCCAGAGTCATGTCACGGAGGTGTGACGATGGTTTTGGAGGGCGATTTGGTGGAGATCGAGAGATACGAGTTGTCTGGTGATTTTCTTCAGATGGATTATTTGAGGTTTATGATCTGATTTAATTACCAAAAACACTCGTTATGGTGTTCGTATAATGAAAAGAACCAACCCCTGGAGTATCAGGCCAAACAGACGAGAAACCGAGGTTCTGGAGGATCTGCCGTGGTGCGAGGAGGAAGAGGACGTTTCTGTAAAATCCTGACTACACGGCGTGTAGTATGGGCTACACGGTGTGTGTTCGTCAGCGGACCACCTGGAATGTACTTACGAGGTACACGTACACGGGTTGGGTACACGGCCAAGGACACGGTGTGTATACCCTACCTCGGCCAGACCCGACCAGATACACGAGATACCCCGTGTACTAGTACAGGGGAAGGCGACACGGACACAGATAGAGACCGTGTACAAGCACATGGCCAGCGTACACAGAGCGAGTCCCTGGTGCTCGGACATGGTGTGTGATTATTCTATACGCCTTGTAGTTACTTTCTATATGACAAACCGAATGACATGGGTCGTTTACACGGTCAATACCCAGAGACAAATAACACGGCGTGTGATCCTTCTACCCACCATGTAGTGGTGTTTTACACATCTTGGGCGGATGACATGGGATGTTTACACGGGCATTACCCAGAGTCAAGGAACACGGCGTGTGATCCTTCTACACACCATGTATTCTGGTTTTACACAGACTTAACAAATGACACGGGTCGTTACACGGGCATTACCTAGGGTCAAGGAACATGACCTGTAACAATACTACACACCGTGTAACCAATTCTTCATGACATGATCCACTTTCCTTCTGTGACTTGGACTATATTTCTTAGGGTTCGTACCCTTGGTCTTTTTCTTGAAGGTTATGGTATAATTTCCTACATACAAGAGTATGATCCATTCAGCAGGACTCCCTGAATAGAGTTGTTGGAATCCCATCTGTGAGACTTAGAGCCAGATCCTTTATTCATTCCTGGAACCCTAGGTAGAGTTCTTGGTATCGACGTGACCAACTTTACCCGGGCACCTATCCTCTGATTAGCGGATTTTCTCTGGCTGAGTTCTCAGAATCACCCCATTACATGGTTGTGATCCTCATCTGAGCATAATGTTCTCAATGTAATTGTGGAGTGTGTTCTCTCGGAACGAGTACTTCATATCTCTCTCTCTTCAAACCTAGGAGTGTTTTATCCCGGTTGCATGCTTAGTGGAATCTTCAAGCTGGATCATAGTGCTGGTTTTGTGATGGTCATTTGTGTATGAGTATATCTGGATATTTTTGTTATACGTTCCAAAAAAATATACTGTGTAGAGCTTACTGTACATTTCATTGTTGTATTTTTCCCTTGTTGTATTCCATTGTTGTTTCACGGTGTCCTACTAGGTATTTTTATACTCACCTCTTCACGGGCATTTCCCACACATGTCGTGTCTTGTGAAGATGAGCAATACTTTGATAGGATTATAGGTGGACCAGGACCGGATGGTACTCATTGAGATCAGATAGGGAGAGGTGTGTTCCTACGGCCACAGACTACAATCCTAGCACCTTTCTTTATAGGTTGGACTTTGATAAAAACTCTCTTTTGGTGGGCTTGTACTTTTGGCCCAGGGTTTTACATTCTTTTACTTTACTTTCCTATCGTACTATGTGGTTGGGTTTTAGTCTATGCATGCATATTTTACTTTTAATATTTGTTACTTTTCATCTTTTTGGGCTTGGAGATGTGTGTGCATGTGCACATGTTTATAGGAAATTCCACCCATGTTAGTAGCATGCCTACTCGGGGCTAGTCACCAACCCCTAGCCAATTGGAGGCGGGATTAGGGTGTTGCGGATCAGGTGCCACTGGGATGGGTCTTGACAGAGTGGTATCAGAGGCTGGTCGGTTCTACCATAGTACTGAGAGTCTGTGAGTCGGTTTGAGGCAACATTGTTAAGTGTTTCGAGTTCAGCATTCAGGCCAAGGACCCAACTGTTGGTGCGGGCCGCCGACGTATCCATGCACTAGGACTCTGATAACTTGATTTTTGACTCGGAACATGAGAACACTAGTTGCAGGGGAAAATAATGGTACATGCCTCATATAGGAATGGGTTGTTGTTTCCATGTCCTTCTTGAGTCATCTCTCTATATATACTCACTGACTGAGATACATCTTATATTTTTACAAGATGCCTCCATGACACGCACCCGCTAGGATCCAGCAGTTCGATCACGAGGATGTCCCCTTAGTGATGATGCTTCGATACAGTAACCAGATCCCCCGGGTTTACCATTGGGTGGTGTTCAAGTTATCCTACCACCTGTAGAGCAGTGTTTAGTGCCTGCTGTACTAGTAGAGGAGGAGCGCAGGCTGAGCGCACTCCATGAGTTTCAAAGACATAGACCCCTCAGATTTCGAGGCGAGCCTAACCCTTAGGCAGTAGAGGACTGGCTTGAGGTAGTGACCAGAGTATTCTATTTGATTAGGACACCATTAGACCAGATTGTGATCCTAGCGGTGATCCTTCTGCAGGGCTCGACAAGACGATGGTGGAGTTTGGTCATCTGGACTCATGATGAGGCGACTCATGCATGGTTAGATTTTGAGCATCACATCAGAGAGGAGTTTTCACCGGTTAACCTGAGAGCAGTACTTATACAGGTGCTTGTTCAGCTCTAGTAGGGAGCCATGACGGTGGATGACTATTCATAGAGGTTTACCGACATCTCGCGGTACTAAATGTATATTTTCAGAGATCAGTACTTCATATCATGGAAATTCGAGCAGGGATTATGCAGAGATATCTGAGATAGCTTTTTCCCTATGATAATTCCTACCTATGTTGGGGAGCTCGAGTGGGCTTTGGTGGTCCAGAGCTTCATGGCAGAGTAGAGACTTCCGGCAGTTGTCAATAGTGGGTGAGCTGGAGCAGAGACCTCGGCAGTGGGGAGCCGACTTCAGGGACCCAGGCGTGGGAGAGGTTTTCAAAGGAGATCACCGGATAGGGGAACTGCCGTATAGGGTTCACAGGGCGCATCCATCCAGCCTCGAGGGGGGCGATGCTACTCATGTGATGGAAGGGGACATCTCGCTCGAGATTGTCTGACCCTCTGTACTACTGACACTAGAGAAGTGGATGGACCACAGAGATAATGGTAACATGTGGAGCAGACAAATCTGCGGGGTGGCAGACATGGTAGAGGAGTTGGGAGAGTAGATGGAGGTGGTCGGCGTTTTGACCTTTTACCACCACCACCCTCAAGAGGTCCACCCCAGGTTCAGGGAGCTGGTGGATAGAGGCAGGGACAGCTGTAGGTAGCAGAGGCATATGACCCAGGTACTCCCGGAATGATTAGAGGTACAATCTGTGTCTTTTCTATTTTTGCTGCCATACAGATAGACACATGTTCTAGTCATTTTATTTTGGTTTCTTATCTTTTTCGAGACCTTCAGATTCTAGTTGAGCCATTGACTCGACCCTTATGCTTAGAAACACCAACTGGAGAATATTCAGAGATCACACACCTCTATAGACAGTGTGACCTGACCGTTGGATGTGAGTGTTATGGTTAGAACCTCTTGGTGGTAGCATAAATGCCTTACGATTTCATTCTTGGTATGGATTGGTTATCCATAGTTCATGCCCATATCGACTGTTTTAGACGAAGGGTGTAGTGTGTCCTTAGTGATGGAATGAGGTTCTCTTTTGTCAGTGAAGGAGATACCCAGGCAGCACAAGAGGTACTCGTGCATTGGAAGGCGCAACTGATTTCACATCATTTGGCTAGCCTAACCCTTGGCGTATCAGACATTATGAGTTTCCAGTTTCCTGTAGTAGTGGCTGAGTAAAAAAGGCGTCTTTCCGGAGGATATCCCTGGACTACCTCCCCATCGGGAGATAGATTTCTACATTGAGTTGCAACCGGGGATGACACTGATATCATCATTAGCGTATCATATGGATCATACAGAGCTTCGTGAGTTGAGGGAGCAGCTGAAAAACTTGCAGAAGATGGAATTTGTGAGTCCCAGTGTTTCACCCTGGGTGGCCCCAGTGATGTTTTCCAAAAAGGCAGACAAGAGCTTGAGAGTATGTGTGGATTACCGGTGGTTGAATCAGGTGATCGTGAAGAACTGGTATCCACTCCCAAGGATTGATTACCTATTCAATCAGTTGAGAGGGGCATGATGGTTCTTGATGGTTTATTTAGGATCAGGCTATCACCCATTGTGAGTACGGGATGAAGATGTACGAAAGACGGATTTCAGATGTTGCAACTGTCACTATGAGTACTTGGTGATGCCCTTCGGCGTGATGAACGCCCCGACAGTGTTCATGGGACTCATAAACTGGATCATTCAGTCCTATCTAGACCGGTTCGTTGTGGTCTTCGTCGATGATATCCTTGTGTACTCTGTGTCCAAGGAGGAGCACGCGAGACACCTAAGGATGGTTCTGGACACACTCCGAGAGCACTGGTTGAATGGGAAGCTCTTGGAGTGTCAGTTCTGTATACAAGAGTTCCACTTTCTGGGACATGTTATCTAAGAAGATGGTGTATAAGTGAACCCAGCCAAGGTAGAGGCAGTACTAGCATGGGAGCCACCCCGGAGCGTGACAGAGGTTTGGAGTTTCCTTGGGTTGGAAGGCTATTGTCGGAGATTCATTCTTGATTTCTCCAGGATTTCAGTACCCATGATAGCTTTGACCCTAAAGGGGTTGCCTTTCATGTGGACCAAGAGATGCCAGCTGGCTTTCATGTAGTTGAGCCAGAGTCTGACGAGCGCCCCGATCTTGAGATTACCAGAAGAGGGTGTCGAGTATGTAGTATTCTAAAATGCATTAGGAACCGGGCTTGGTTGTGTCCTGATGCAAAGGCAAGCAGTAATTGCCTATGTCTCATGCCAGTTGAGGCCCCACTAGTAGAACTACTTGACCCATGATCTTGAGTTGGTAGCGGTAGTCTTCGCATTGAATATGTGGTGGCCCTACCTGATGGATGAGCAATTTATCATCTACACTGATCACATGAGTCTTAGATATATCTTTTCCCAGAAGGATCTAAATTTGAGACATAGGCGATGGCTTGAGTTCCTCCAGGATTATGACTTTGAGATCATTTATACTCCTAGGAAGGGGAACGTTGTGGTAGATGCTCTCAACAGGATATCTAGTTCACAGTTTCTCGATGAGGTGACAAGGAAATTTGCCTCTTTACAGTTATCCTTCATGGATAGAGATGAGGGAGCCTACCTTCAGTCGATAGTTTTTTACCCTCCACTCTTAGAACAAGTTAGGGAAGCACAACTCGAGGATGATAGCTGTGAGACTCTACATGCCCAGATATCCATAGGTGATGTTGCTGATGGATATTCAGAATGTGGGGAGCACATTATTCTTTTCAGAGGGCGTACAGTAGTACTAGTGGCATTTCTGGAGGAGGTTTTGAGAGAGTTCCATACTTCTCCTTTGACGGTGCATCCAGGAGTGTAAAAGATGTACCAGGACCTCCGACGTCAGTTCTGGTGGCCAGGAATCAAGAAGAGTGTGGCAGAGATTGTTTCTCGGTGCCTTACTTTTCAGTAAGTAAAGGCTGAGCACCATGTACCAGTGGGTTTGACTTAGCCCCTTGAGGTTCTAGAGTGGAAGTGGGACAGGATATCCATGGACATTGTGACGGGTCTACCACATACGTGCAAGGGACATGATGCCATCTGGGTGATCGTTGATCGACTCACCAAGTCGGCCCACTTCCTAGACATACGGGAGCAGAGTTCAGTAGAGAGCTTGGGATGCCTCTACGTGCAGGAGATAGTTCGACTTCATGGAGTTCCATCCACGATCGTCTCAGATTTTGATGCTCATTTCATATCCTGACTATATATGGGATTGTATGATGCTTTTGGGACTCAGTTACGTTTGAGCACAGCGTTTCATCCTCAAACTAATGGTCAGACAGAGTGGACCATCCAGGTCCTCGAGGATAAGCTTCGAGCTTGCATACTTGACTTTGGTCATAGCTGGATGGATCACCTACCACTAGTGGAATTTTCTTATAACAATATTTATAATTCCACTATTGGTATGGCACCATTCGAGGATATGTACGGGCGACCTTGCAGGTCACCACTTTGTTGGACTGACCCTGGAGAGTCAGCACTCATGGGAACAGAGATGGTGCAAGCTACTATAGAGAAGGTGCAGGTCATCCAGGAGTGGATGAAGACTTCATAGAGTTGGAAAAAGTCTTATGCAGACATGAGGTGGAGGCCCTTGGATTTCAAGGAAGGAGACCATGTGTTCTTTCAGGTCTCACCTCATCGGGGATTGTAGAGATTTGGCCAAGGCGACATGCTATCTTCGAGGTTCATCGACCCCTTTCAAATTCTGAGTAGAGTTGGCGAGTTGGCGTATCGCTTGGATCTACCTCCTCAGATGGACCTGGTACACAACGTCTTCCTTGTGTCGTAGCTACAGAGGTACGTGCATGATCCATCGCATGTCATTGACTTGGGAGAGTTGGACATCACTGATGGAGCGATCTTTAATGAGTACCTAGTTTAGATCGAGGATAGACAAGAGAAGATACTTCGTGGGAGAGGTATTCACTTAGTGTGTGTCTGGTGGCAGCACGGGAATCCACAGGAGAGCACGTGGGAGCGGGACGCTCAGATTCACATGCAGTACCCACATCTTTTTGAGTAACCCATGTTTTGGTTTTTTGGGGATGTAAAAGCCCTAAGGTAGGTGTGATTTAATGTCCCTGATTTTTCCATGGATTATTTTAATATTATAAGGGAATTAATTCGAGACCAGGCTCTGAGACGGCGTGCAGTTCCGAGGCCCGGTGATCCCGAAACAAATGTTTGAATATAATTAAATAATTAAATTACGTTCGCGTGCGGTTTTCTTTAAAAGTAGAATAACTCCCGAACGGATACTAGGATCAGAAATCTGAAGGCACCGTTACGTTCAGAATAGCGATTTTACATTAGGCAAGGCCTAACATCAGCCGGCGCAGGTCGGTGGTGAAATCATATTTTTGGACATAACTGTAATAAAATATTTTATTAAAATATTTTATTAAAACTTTTTACGTCAAATATATCTTATATTTTAAATAGAGATTTCACAGGGTATCAAGGTTACAATTACAGTATCCCTGAATTTCCTTGGAGTCCCTGTAATGATCTGGAGAAAACCTCCAAATGTGGCGACGGTGTTCTTGACGAGCTTCGCTGGCGACGACGACGCGGTGACCGGATCTTCCCCAACAAACACCGCAAATCTAGGTAGGATGTTTGTTTTTTATTTTCCTTTCCCCGTTCATGATTCCTACGATTAACGAGGACTAATCCTTGAACCTATTAGCCCAAGGATCGATGGTTTTGCGGGCGTGCGTGATTTGGGGTTTTATCGGGAAATCAATTACTTGAGATTTTATAATCTGTTGTTTGTTGTAGTTTTGATCTTAAGGAAAGGAACCCTGATCGTCATGAACAGTGATCAAGGTTCGTCCCTCCTGTTTTATTCTTATATTTTCTACCTCATGTTCTTTGATGCATTCTACGTGTTCTTGGAGGAAATCGATCGTTGCTCATTCGTTTGTCGGTGCAATTATCTGAGATTGTAGATCCAACCCTAGAGTGATGTCACGGAGGTGCGATAACAGTTTTGGTGGCCGATTCAGAGCAGATCGGGAGATATGCATTTTTGGGTGTTTTTCATCGGAATGATCGTTCAAGGATTATGATTCAATTTAAGTACTGAAAACACCCGTTATGGGGTCCGTATGATGAAATGAACCAACCCCTGGAGTATCGGGACGAATGGATGAGAAACTAAGGATCCAGAGGATCAGCCACGGTGCGAGGAGGAAGATGAAATTTTTTGGAAAATCCTGACCACACGCCGTGTAGGAAAGGGTCCCACGGCATGTGTTCTTCGGTCGACCACCTAGCGTGTACTTCGGGAGTACACAGACACAGGTTGGGTTCACGGCCAAGGACACAACATGTATACCCTTCCTCGACCAGACCCAGCCAGATACACGGGATTACCCATGTACTGGTACATGGGTAGGCGACATGGACATGGACAGAGACCGTGTACGGGCACATGGCCAATGTACATGGAGCAAGCCTCAGGTGCTCGGACACGGTGTGTGATTCTTCTACATGCAGTGCAGGTACATTCTATCCGACAAACCAAATGACACGGGCCATTTACAAGGGTAGTACCTGGAGTCAAGGACCACAGCGTGTGATCCTTCTACATGCTGTGTAGTTCTGTTTTACATAGCTTAGACGAATGACATGGGCTGTTTACATGGGCAGTACCCGGAGCCAAGGAACACGGTGTGTGATCCTTCTACACGTCGTGTAGTCTAGTTTTACATACTGGAAAGATGACATGGGTCGTTACATGGGCAGTACCAATGGCCAATGAACATGGCGTCTAAATATACTACAGGCCGTGTAACCAATTCTTCATGGCTTCAGCCACTTGTCTTTTGTGACTTGGACTAGCTTTCTTAGGGTTCTTACGCTTGGTCTTTTCCCTGACGGTTCTGATATCATTTCCTACATACAAGAGTATGATCCCTTTAGTAGGACTCCTTGAATATATTTGTTGGAATCCCCTCTGTGAGACCTTGAGCCGGATCCTCTATTAATTCGTGGAACCCTAGGTAGAGTTCATGGTATCGACGTGACCAACTTTACCCATGGGCCGATTCTCTGCTTAGCAGATTAGCTCAGACTGAGTTGTCGGAATCACCCCATTACATGGTTGTGATCCTCCTCTGAGAATCATGTTCTCGAAGTACTTGTGGAGTGTGTTCTCCCGGAACGAGTACTTCATATCTCTCTCTTCAGAACTAGGAGTTTGTTCTTTCGGTTGCATGCTAAGTGGAATCTTCAAGCTGGATATTAGTTGTGGTTTTGTGATGGTCGTTTGTGTATGAGTATATCTAGATATTCTTGTTATATGTTCCGTAAACATATACTGTGCAGAGCTGACTGTACCTTTCTTTGTGGTATTTTTTCCTTGTTGTATTCATTTGGGTTTTGGGGTGTCCTACTGGGTATTGTTATACTCACTCCTGCTCCGGCTTTTCCCGCACGTGTCGTGTCTTGTGCAGATGAGAAAGTCTTTGACAAGATTCTCGGTGGACGAAGACCGGACAACACTCAGTGAGATCAGACACGACGAGGTGTGTTCATACCACTACAGACTATAGTCCCATCTCATTTCGTTATAGGTTCGACTTTGTTACAGACTCTCTTTTGGTGGGCTTGTACTTTTGGCCTAGGGTTTTACATTCTTGAACTTTACTTCCCTGTCTTACTCTGTGGTTGGGTTTTAGTGTATGCATGCATCATTTCCTTTTAGTAGTTTTTACTTTTCAGCTTTGTGGGATTGGAGATGTGTGTGCATGTGTATATGTTTATAGGAAATTCCTACCATGTTAGTAGCAATCCTACTCGGTGCTAGTCACCAAATCCTGGCCTATTGGAGGCGGGCTTTGGGAGCTGCGGCTCGGGCCCTATTGGGAGGGGTCGTGACAGTTTTTGTGGGAAATAAGTTGATTTTCTTGATCCATTATAGGAAACACATCAAAGTTCTTGATCTATTATGGGAAACAATTTGATGTTCTTGATACACTAGTGGAAATAGGTTTTGATGTCGGATATGATGATCTTGGAACTAATACCTGATGTATTAAATGGTTTATAAATATATAATGTTGTGAGACAGATTTATGAAATGAACATATGGCTCATGATAATGTGATGATGAATTTGGATTTTTATGTTTCATTTATTTTGGAAGGTTAATGTTTTGTGTTATAACTCAAGTTTATGAACTTTTTCATATTTGTTATGAACATTGTTATGTTATGGTTAAGATTCTGTACTAGTATAATTATCTTATGATTTCATGTGATCATTAATGGATAACTCTCATGTTTACCAAAACTATACATTTTATATAAACATTTTTGTTATTTTTTCTTTCCTCAGGTTTTGAAGAATGATTATTTAGAATATTTCTATAAAGAATACTGTGAGGGAAGATATTAATGGGGTATTTTAAAGACAATTCTTAATATAATATGATCATATATCTAATATCACAAATTATGGTATAGATCATATTTTTATTTATATAATATTCATCTAAATAGATGTAATATCATTGTATTAAAATATCAATCTATTATAAACTCATAACTTCGACTCATTACAGCTATGTTAATAAATATTTTATAAAAACTATTTTTAAAATATTTTCTCCCATTTTCATCTTTATCTTTGAAATATCAATCTACTATAGAGCTATGTTTCATTAAATACCCTCTAACTACTCTTATGAAATACTTATTTTGGTTGATTGAATTTTATTATCAATCAATCTATTTCTTGAGGACATTTCATTTGATATCATTTGGTAATGTTATAGAACTAATTTTTTTAAAAATGTTTTTTATAATATGAAATATATTAAATTTAATATAGTACACATATGTATGGAAATTTATGGTTTGGTTCCTATATCACACTATAATGCATTGGTAATGTTTATATCTCATGATATCTTGGGAACATTACTAGTAATCCCAATTCAATGATTAAATAGTCTAAAATAACAACCAACGGGTAAACAAGTGGTAAGACCAAGCCCAATAAGATACATGGGTGGTTAGCTCAAACTCGCTGATTTTATACTTAAATCTATTCACATTTTAACACATCCATATTGTTATGATTATATATATTAATTATTATACCATATTTATATTGTTTATGCAAATGTTATAATCCATGGAACATGATTATCATCCCATTTTTACACACTCTTATTTCATGACATATATTTGATCATTTAATATTAAATTTACTTCTATTATATTGACAAATCATATTGGATCGTTTTTAATAAGATATTTCACACAGTATCATTTTACTTACATGATTAACTTCAATGTGTTCATGAGATGTTGATAAGGATTCTTTTATTGATCAGTTTAGAAACACCCATTTATATGATTTCCATTCCCATAGATTTGAAGATGATAATAACCTATGATGGGCCTATAAGGTGTCCATTATGGTGTGATTAATGAAAAATATTCGCTATAATATTTCTATGTAGCTAATTCCAATGAAAAAAAACCTACAGGTTATCAAGATTGTGTGAGATGATTGTGAAAAGTAATATTAATTTGGAATATGTGAAAATTTATTTTGGGGTCCCTCGTTTGGTATTAATGAAACTTCATAATGATATCATTCTTAGCACCAGACCCAATACTATAGGTCTGCATCACCTTAGTAATATATCTACATAAAATTTTAGTATATATTTTACTTTAAATAAAAACTATATTTCATACCACACACCATACCAAAGTAAAATAGACCATGATAAATTTTATTAAGAAAAAATATTAACAAACAAGATATATATTGATACATTTGGGCATTGAAATTTAAAACCAAAAATATAATATTTTATTAAAATAATTTATTAATAATGTATATATAAATATGAATATTATATTATTATTATTTTTTTTTAAAAAAATTATTTAATAAAATATTTAAATGCTAATTATTTGATAAAATTCATCTAATTTCTATTTGACAGTTAATGAATATTAAATAATTTCTAATAGTATCACATAGTGATAAAAATAAATTTTATGAAAGAATTATACTTTATAATGTATTTTATTTTTTTTAAACCAATTGATAACTATTTAATAATGTGGAATATATTAATAAAATTTATAAAAAATAATTTAATGATTATATATATTTTAACATAGCATTTAATATGAATAAAACCATTTAATGATAAATAATTCGAAAACATTTTTTTATGTTTTTTTCACATTAATATGAAAATTAATTTCATCCCAACTATTTATGTTGAAATTATTAAAAAATTAAATGTTAATCATAATATTTAATTTTTTTATAATTGTATTTTCATTTATAACATTAAAATAATTTTCCAAAACAAATATTAGTTACCACGTTAAAGCATTTATTCTTCAATAGATTATTTTTATAATAGTTGTATAAATTTTTCTGATAAATCAAATAAAACTATTTTAAATGATGTGTCTAGAATTAGTTTTAAACATATAAAAGAAAATATTGAAATTAATTTAATTAGTAATTAGTATGAGATAATACATAAACACTTAATGTATATAATGTAAATTCTCTAGAAAAAAAGTATTTTATAAATATAATGTGTTTTAATTTCAATTTTTATTTAATATTATTTAGAAATTGAATTATATTAAATCTTTTTAAAATTTATAATAAAAAAGAACTATGGTAAGAGGATTTATCATATATTTTTATTAAAAAAATTTACCCTGGGTAATATTAAGCCACTACTAATAAGGGTAAAATGGGAAAAACAAAGTGGCTAGAATATTACTAAATTAACCTAACCTAAACACCTTCTATAATACATTGTTTTGGTTGGAAAGTCATACTGACATGTCTTTCTTGATTTTCCTCACTAAAGCCACAAAACCCCCATTTGATTCTATCTCTACCCCTTAAATACCACTCAATAACATGGAATAACTTGTCTTTTTTTCACATATAAAAGGATCTCACTTCCACCCACTTCAACCCACACATATAATTCAAATTATTTTTGGACCCCTAATGTAACAAATAACGTACTTATAAAATAATATCTTTTAATTCTATAATTAAACATTTTAATTCATTTTAAATTTATAATGAAAAATGTTGTACTTCCAAATATTAATGAATTTATACTGATGAAATATTAACTTGACCTTAAGAATCATTACCTGGCCATTAGGAATAGTAATCTGACCAATAAAATTGTAACCTCACCTATGAGAGTATAAATAAAATATATGTATCATATTTGTGTAATAATGATACATTTATACCATGGAATAGTTAAATAAATTATTTGAAAATGATAAATTAAGTTTTGGTGTTTTTTTATGTCTTAAATATTTAATTTCAAATGTATAATTAATATAATGATTTAATATAAAATAATTTATCATAAAATATATTCATGATTTTTTTTATATTTTTTGTATTTTAATAAAAATTTATGAGACATTAATTAATTTTTCAATGTGTTATAAAATTAGTTATCGTTTTAAAACTGGTATTTTGGAAAAAAAATATGATTTTGATTTAAAATTAAATTTATAATATTTAGAAAATTATTTTCAAAAAAATGGATTTAATTTTTCAATTCTATGCATTGGAAAAAATTTACGGTTCATGTTGCTGATTTTTCTAAAATACTTCAATTTTTTGAATAGTGAAATACGGTAATTTAAAGATATTTTCAATATTTATCACCTGATTTATTTATTAGTATTTTATGTCATTTAATGGATACCTACTTATCATTTTTTTTATTAAATTATAACAAAATATTTTTGGGTTTATCATCTCAATTTTCATTCTTTTAGATATTTTCAATATTTATCACCTGTTTTAATTTATATTTTTGGTGTATTTACTACCTTATGTATTCTATTTCGATATTGTTCATAAAATTTGATGATTTTACACATACATTTCATGTACACTTTTTCTAGATCTTTCAATTCAATGGTTACTAATGTAATCTGGATTTTTTAACTCAATGTTCATATATTATGTTGTAATTATTTTTCTTGGAATTTATTCTTTTATGCTGGATAAGAAATTAATTATTTTTGAATTGTATTTTATGTCATCACATGTATGTGTGGAATTAAATTTCATTCTCATGAAATAATTTTCAAAGGGTTTTTAATTAAATTATTATTCATTAAAAAAAATTTTCTTCAAAAAAATGAATCATTGGTAAGAATATTTCTTATTCACATTAATAAGTGTTTATCTTCCATGTCAATATTATTTCACTACAAAAATGTTTCCCTTTCTAATTTTAAAACCCAAATATGTATTGTCTCATTTTATCTTCTTATTTGTTTTTATAACCTTTTAAAATATAGTTTTATAATCTTTTAAAAGATGTAGGATTCAATAAAGGTATTTCATAATATTAAAAAGTGTTTTCCATTAATGGAAATATATTTTATATTCCTCTCTAAATTACCTAGAAAAAAAATTATATATGTTTTCCATAATCCATTATTTTGATTTTTACTAAAATGATTTTTTAAAAATTATTTCTTATGATCTTTTTGAAGAATGATTTTTAAAAGTTACTCGTAACATTATCTCTTATCAAAAGTGGTATTCAATATTTTCTAAAAAATCTTATTCATGGACTCCTGCCTATTTTCCACTTTTTCTAAAATAATTATCTCACATTTATATTTATATTTCATAAAATACCATATTAATTCTTATTTTATATACTATCCTTGTGTGATTAAATTTTGGTATGATATGATCGAAATCATGATGTAATTTTTATGTGATTCCATTGAGAGTTATATGAAACCCATTTTATTTCAATGGGTTTTACGATATGGTATGTGTTTTATTTAATATAACATATGTTTTTATGTATGTTGATGGGTGGTATCCTCTATCACCCATTAATGTATTTCTTAATGATTTCCATATGAGTGAGATGATGATAAGGTAACGTTTTGCATCTTAGTGAGATAATGAAATGTTAAAATTTTTATTAACAGTTAGTTGATCAGAAGTAAAAATTTTCGATATCAATGGGATAATAAAAATTTTATGTTTTCCATCATTATGAGATGATGAAAATTCAATATTTTCAATCTTAGTAACATGAAGAGAAGTAAGATATGTCTATCTTAGTTACATGGTGATAAGTAAAAGATTTTTATATTACTAAGCTGATAGAAAGTTAAAGTTTTTTGTCTTAATAAGGTGAAAATAAGTTTAATTTTTTCATATCAATTATATAATTAAAACTTGATATTTTAATGTTTTCTCACAATATGGGTTTTTATGGTAGTACTTTTACACTCTTATATTACTCTCACCATCGTATGAAATATAAGCTACCAGGTAAACCTAAACTCCTCTAATGGCACAGTCAACCTATGAGTCATCATCATAAGACACAAAACATGTAGAAAAATCCCAGACAGGGGTGAGTATATACAAACCCATTAGGGTTCCATGAAATTGTAAGGGAGATTATTAAGAGATTCAATAAGAATATAATGATAGTAAATGTAAGGTACAATCAAAGATAACAACTAATCCCAAAAAATTCATAAATATAATGTCTTTTAGGCCCATGGGGATAAACAGTGTGAGTAGATTAAGTACTCCTCGAGTTGTTTCAACCTATAAAAAGAGACTAGGCTCTCTATCAAAGATAAACTAGACATATAAAAAACATGTCATACCTCATGTGTATTCACCTCTCTTGAAAAGAGAGTAAACAAATACATGGTGAGGATCTAGAAGAATATAAATATACTTAGTCAAAATAATCCTAAATGAGAAAGTAATGGGATATAAATATCATAGAACAAACCCAGATGATGACTATCTAAAAGGTTAAAAAATACTATAAATGATTCCCAGTATCTCACACGTCTTCCAAAAAGTAATTGTCCATGTCATGTAATTCCTTATCAATGTGCCACATAGTCAATGGTCCATAAAATCTAGGTTGGGAACCCATGCCCTGTTAACATAGGAGCATCCCACTTTGACAGTAATCATGCAGCTTCTCGTCCTTTACCTATTGTATGGTACCACTCGAAATGTATTCTTAGAGGACCCACACCCTTATTGATTAGGAGGGGTCCCACTATAGTAACCATTAAAGAACTATAGAGCCCATCCTTACTGGAGGTTCAACTCAATAATCATAGAGGAACTCAACATCCCATCCCCACTGGAGGATACCACTCAGAAAGCATCAAGTAATTCCACTACTAAGCCCTTCTAGAGGGTTTCACTGAGAATGGTCTTCGAGGAACTCCACATTCCATCCCTTTTAGAGGGTACCACTCAGAATGTTCATTGAGGAACTCAAATGTACATCACTTCAAGTGGGTACCAATTAGTATAGGCATTGATAAACTCCACATACCAACCCAAAAAGAGTCTGAAACATGAAAAAATCGTCATGGAACACTATAGTCATGCTCAAATGGGGGGTAATGCTCTAGAAGTTTGCATAGGAACTCCACTACCAAGCCCTATTGTAGGTTTTTTTCCTAAAAGGGTCTTGATGATCCTGCACAATCAAAATCATCATTTAGAATTCCCTAACAAGGATTCATTCCTATAACATTCTACATAATACATCAAATTTCACCATAAAGGTCCCCATAGTGTTTAATGTATAAAAATACTCAGTATAGGCTACTCGTAGGCCAAAATCTGAGTCCAAACGAAGAAGATTTTGTTGATTGAAGATTACTCAATAGAGTTCAATGGGTACACAGTGTGTGAGGGGACAAATAGGGAATGTGGACTCACTCAACAACCTATTCATATCCCTTGGTGGAACACTAGTCACATTTCATGTAATACACACCATACAGGTGCTCTAAACAACATTTACAACTTAACCTGGATCAGGTTGTGTTCTTTTAGCCGTGTTTGGGTAGTTGACCGCATCTATGTGTACTTAGGTATACATCCATGTATCACTACATGGGTTCCATGTTGTGTGATCAACCACATGGGTTTCACAATTGAGGAAGGGTACATGGAATGAACGAGAGGTACATGTTTGATCATCCTTTACATTTCCAAACCCATATCTTGTGCCACTAAGGGGATACACACCATGTGTTTATCAATTTACATGGCCTGAATTTTGGTTTTCTCCATATTTTCTGGATCTCCAGATCCATGATCTATTCTTTTTTAGGCCGATCTACCATAGATCCTTCCTTGAATCCATCCAAAATCTATAGATACAGGTCCAACTTTTCATTTTCCATTATATTTCATAAAAAATAAGATATTCCAAAAAAACCAGAAATCCTTCAGGTGTTTTAAAAGTGCCCAAAAATTATTCCATAAAAATGGGGTCTCAGATCGTTGAAATGATTTCCCAAAAGAAAAAAACTATATGGATTTGTTCTAGATTCATAGATCCACTCCTCTCACATAATTTTAAAATAGTATCGGCTATCTGATCCGGATCGTAACCACCCATCAATGATGAATTGGGACCATGGGATCCAACTAGTGATGAATGTGATGATTAAAATTGGATAAAATCACTAATAAATGGATTAAATGATATTTATTCAAATAATTCCTTGCTAATGATCCATAATGGAGATCTAGTTTTTGAAACCATTGAAATAAAAAAATAATTTAACACACAGGTGCTTGCAATTTTTATCAATTTGCGAAGATCCATCATCAAGGATTGATCTTCTCAATAAATATAATAAATTGATGTAAATATCCAATTTATGATTCCAAACTATCTTTTAGATCATTATTTGTTTAATTAATCATGCAACAAAGATTTATAGAATTCGTTGCATTCCCTTTGTCTTGATTTTCTCCGATCATAAATTTCAACATAAACTAATGTGATTATCCTATAGAAGGAGAAAGGACATAATCATTTGATATTCAATGATTTTGAGTCTAACCCTCTACAACCACCATGATGATATTTTTTTGGGAATATTTTACATCAAATGAAATTAATTATTAAATTAAATTAATTAATTGTACTCTCTGAACATACCACCAATAATAGATGAATCTGAATTCCCCACACTGACAAATTTTAGGCTATGCCTAGGGTAAAATTGCATTCTGGAGTAAATCATGGTCTTGGATTTCTAATCTATGATTTTGTTTAAATGATATCCCATTTTTTGAGAAGATGAATTGACACAATGTAAAATATATTTAATATTATTAGAAAATTAATATCAGTCCCACTGGTACATGGAATTACCAATCATCTGAATTATTATGTCTAGAAATATTTCAATGTTAGACATTGAAAAAATAGGGTCTTTGTACTGAGCATCATGGATCTTGACTGGTTTGGAAAATGAAATATTTGATGAGATAATAGTGATATTAAATGAATTTATAATTCAGTCATTCACAATTAAAATATAATAATTTATACTCCTCTATAATTTTTTTAAAAACCTACAATGAACCTGTGGATTGGTTGATCATTTTATCATTTGGAGGACTTTTATGCATATTGGTGGTTGGGTATTTCTCATTTTACCTCCCATGGGAACCCATTGATCAACACCATGAGTTTTATACCCTGGGTTCATCAGTTACGAAATGTATCATTTTTGTTTATACATATGATAAGATGTTATTGATGAAAAAACCTATATTTTGGATGCTTTTTTAGGTGGGTTTGTTGACTGTTTTTTGGATTCTTGGTTCTGGAGAGTATTTCATTAGCCTGGTGGTTTCACTTGTGATGGTTGTTGAACCTATATAGACCATTATTTTTTAAAGAACATTGATCTATAAATTTAGTTAATTGATTTTATTATTCTCATGTAATTTCATGTGAAATAATTATGTTATCATTCATTGTCTCTTTAGGTTTTGATGTAATTAAACTTAATGATGATTAAACAAGATAAATGAATTAACCTTGGTTTTAGTTGTAGTGGTATAATGTTTTTACCCTGTGATAATATTTTTCCTCTTTTATTACAATATAGATTAATATCTCTGATTATCCTAGGTCACCATGTTTATTTATTATATAGTTATCATGTCTTTATTCAATGATTTAACATTATTCATATGGTGATAATGTTAAAAGATTATTACTTTGATTATATTTTTGGATACAGAATTAAGGAGGAGTGTTTAAATAAAACAATTATTTATTAATATTTTATGGAAATAAAAATGATATCTAATGATTTTTTAATTGATGTTTGTATTCTTTATGTCATTAAAATTTTTCAAAAGAATGTGAAGCTAGAAATAATTAGTTTAAAATTGTAAATTTGTATGTTAATTGATTTTTTTCCTTATATTTTTGAAACACAAGGTCATTATTCAACAATTCTTATAAATATTATAGTTTTTTAAAGATGACTTATTTGAGATCATGTGTTTGTACCTCTGGATAAATGAATATTTTAATTCATGGTGGTAAGGAACCATTAGTTTGATAAATAAAAATTTTTCTGGTTAAGTGATCGCTTTTCCTTTTAATGGCTGGGTGTATCGGTTTTGATGTCTATGATAGCCTACTTATAATTTTTTATTTTCAATTATCCCTCGTGTTAACTATTTATATATGATACTTTCTATATAATATAATTTTATACTAGTATGGCTGATGGATTTTAAGAAATAGTTTTGGTGCCCTGAGTTTGTTCTAGTAATTGATTTCTTATATAGTGGTATGGAAATTGATATGCATAGTGGTCTCATATATGGATCCAAGATTGATGGAATGGGTTTATATTGTGATTTCCCATTATTGTAATATAATTTGGTATTAATTGTTGTTATTAAATAAACTTTAATGGTTGGATGTTCTTGTTGTTTGATTTAGAATTTTTTTCCCTACTAGTTGAGGCAACTGGTTGGGCTTGGTTTACCCATATCCCTTATTGTAGCATAGGATGTTCCCTAGAGTATATGGAATCATGGAATGATAATTAATACTTTATTTATAAGACCAGTTGTTGTTTAATTTTTTTGAATTAAAATGATCATAATATTGAAAACTATGTGATTGGTTAGTTTATGCCAAGAGGGAATGGGAATTAGTTCATGATCCTATTAAAGTAATGTAATATTAATGTTTAATGGTTTATTTTAAGAATGAAACAAAATTATTTTTTTAATTCCTTGAGATAATATAAATATGAATTTAATACTAGTATTTTTATATGATATCTAGTCTTTAGTGGTGGCAATTGGGTGCTCTAGGGATGATATAAACCACTGAGACTGTAACTAGGTTGATTCCCATATTATTACTGTGAATTATATTATATAATGTATATTATGTGATATCATATGCAACACCAACATATTTTTATTTAAGGATGCCCATTTTACTATAGGAGGGGTTTTACACCAATATGCTGGTTATCAAGTAATTGATGGTGGACCACCCACTACTACTCAACTCTCTTCTCCAAGTAGTTTTATGTGTTGGTATTCATGGTGGATGCATTTTTCATATATTTGAGTAGAGTAATGTAATGGATTCTGCTTATTTTACCCACATATAACTCCATATAAAATATCATATTCTCTATTATTGGTATTTCATGGGTGGGATGTAATGGATCGAGGAATAATCATCACCATACCGGTTGTGGGGGATCTCAAAAACTACTCTCTTACTATCTAGATATGTGGCTTGAAATGATGAGATGATTTTATGCAATAGATTCATGGAACAAGATGATTAGATAATTTTATTCCCTAGTTTCAATGAATGATATAGTATCCTGGGTGTCTTTAGGTTGGCATGCATGTGGAGAGAGATGGTTCATGAAGTGTGATATAAGAGAATTGCCGCAAACTAGGGGAAGTGGTAGCAGGGTACCTTATTTTGATATTATCTTATATTATAAATTGTATCAAATATTTAGTGAGAAGATCATATAGTGGTTGAGAAGCTATTATATCTAATTAAGTGATGAGTTATCTTCACTTATTATTCACTTGGATTTCCTTTTATTTCATTATCATTTACATGAGAGACTCTGGGTAAGATCCTAATAACAATATACTTTTCACGCTCACTATGTATATATAAACAAGTTTTCATAAAATTTGGTGTTTGATAGAGATTTGGATGGATATTAGTATCTCAAAAAAAATTCATTAGATGGTTTTGCTTTAAGGTCATTGATGAGAAACTCTACTTTTAATACATGTTTTTTATTTTTCAGTTATTTCAGTCTATATGACATTACATGCATGTATTTGGGTTCTTTAATATTATCTTTGGAAGGATATATTGGGGGGGGGGTTTCTTATTTATTATTCATCATGTTCCCTTATAATGTAATGCATCCCATTTAGGGCCATGATATACCCTCTATGATATTCATCAACCAATAGCAAGTTGGAGGTGGACTTTGGGTGTCATTATCTCCCTTATCTAATTACTGGGATAGTAGGGGTGCTTTTTTAGGGAGTATATCAAGATATTTTAGAACCATCAGATTATTCTCACGAAAATTAATCATAATTAGTTCTCTGTATATTCCATGATGAACCTAGTTTTATCAATTAAGTACCTAGTGAGTTTCTTATGTATTTTATATAGTTTTTTCCTTTAAAATATGTGGCTAATACTATACCAATATAAATAATTTTTATTCACAACTAGATATACCAATTCTAATATTCGCCTTTCTTTCTAATAAAAGGTAAAAATTTCCCATATTCATGTTGGACTATTATAAAAAACTATTTCGATATATAATTTCAATTTGATAATACCTATAAATAAAAATAGAATAAATATTCCCATTAAAATTTTCATGACTAATAAAAATGTAATTTTTCAAGACATATTCATTGTTATCATCATTAAAAATCACAAAATTTGTTATTACAATAGCTTAAAAATTCAATTATCATCACTCTTAATGTGTTTATGTTTTTCATATTGACAAAAAATCATCCTTTTAATATTTATAAAAATGAATGGGATTTTCTGAAAATCCTTACACATTTATTATGAATTTTGATATATCTTATGGAATCATATATGGTATTTTATGAAATTTTATTTGATTCCAAACCACTACCCATCAGTTTTATTATATGAACTTTATATATCATAAATTAATATCAATCGTTGTGTATGATTCTTCAATCACCCAATAATTAATAATTAACTAATATGTTAAATCATTATCATTTGAATCAATCACATGTTTTCTATCATTATTATTAAATGTTTTGTAAGAATAAATGGATGGGGTATTTAATTCATTCATGGATTATAATCTATTATTAACATAATTATTTTACCTAGGTTTTATGAAATGTTCAAGTAAATTACATGGTGGGATCCGAAGTGTCTTAATTTACATATAATAATGATTGAGGAATTTATTTTAGGTATGTGATCCCCACTAAATCATTTAGCCTATTCTTAGATTATTATATTTTTCTTCCACATGTTTCCACCGAGCAGTAAAAAGATATTATTGGTGTGAATGATAATCCCACCTATATATTGAGTAATTCGTACCAAATAGTACATACAAAAGAGAGGGGGGAGTTCTTTGGATTCATATGATGGATATTTGTCAAGAATTAAGTCGATGAGACTACGAATGGTTAAAATTAGTGTATGGTATATAGTTTCCTTATTTTATAAATTAATGGTTTCTAGTTTTACGTATAGTGATATAAGGAAATGTGGTTCTTAATATTCTGTTATACCTTGAATGAGTGTTATTGGGTCCTCAAAACAACTTATATATTTGTAAGAGAAATGGTTATGGGTTTAAATAATTCGTAGGAACTCTCACACATGAATGGTGATGAAGTGTGTCTCTCCGCTCCAGAGCTCCATTATAAATGTCGAAGAACCAAGTTATAATTGTGATGAATGGAGATAATTTTTTTGTCTTATTTATTAATATTTTATGAATGATAAGTAAATTAAATATACTTTTCATTCATAATTTAAAGTTATTTGACTGAGGAAGATCCCAATTTATAAATAAATGAATAGTATTGTAAAGCATATTGTATTTTTTTATTACTAGTGTTTGGGATACCTCTCTTTGTAGAAGCTCATATAGATTAATTAATATATTGGAAAAGCTATTTACATGAGTTTTTTCTATCATAAATTAATTAAATGGAGGAATAATATAACTCTTTATCTTGTTGTTATTACACAAATACATCCTTGTAATGTATTCCACACATTTAATGATTTTATAGTATGACTTAAAATGAATCAAATACTAGTGTTGTTGGATATAGATTCCACTATCTATATGAAACCTTTAGAATAATGAAGGTATAGGTACGATTAATTTATAATAGATCTGTCAGATTAAATAGAAATGGTGCTCTCATAACTATTAATGGTATTTTGGAATTTTTGAGATAGTAAAGATACATTTACAAACTCAATGAAAATTATTATATTATATAAAAGTCTTTTGAAAAATATTGAGCAACTTAAAAAACATTCCAATTATTTTCAATTTCATTTATGTTATTATTTTTTTCTAGAGTGAGTGATTATTCTCCAATGAATATAGAATATATTATATTTCTATTTGAATAATTTTGGAAATTTATGTTTCAATATAAAAATTTAATAAATTCATGAAATGTGTAAGGTTTATTATTAAGCTAGAATGTATACTTTGATTTAGATTATTTGATATATTTTATATATTTAGTGATATATAAAAATTATTGATTCTTTCATAATATCTTTTGAGTAATAAAAAAGTAATCTTCAAGATTAAGAAGAAATGTAGATATGTGGAGAATTTTATAAATTACATATAGATTAAAAAAAGTATATATGAATAATAAATTTTAATAAATGTAGAAAATGGAGTAACCACCATTAGACATGTAATTTATATTTATGTTGAATAATTTTTTATTCATCTGAGTCTAATATGATGTGTACCAAATTTAATATGTTAAGTAACATTGTTAGATCCCATAGATGTATAAAGTATAAAATGTGTGGGAGGATAATGATACATGATCTAACACTAATATATTTAAGAAACTATTTTTGTTAAATATGTTTTCACATTTTTTAAATTGTATAATTCTTAATGTTTTTTCGGGATGTTATATCCAATATTAATTTATAGGATTCCATAATTATGCTTCAATGAAATAAATATCATTATAATATAATATAAAAAATGTGATTCAATATAAATATTAATAAATTGATATTCATATTTTAAAGATGAATATAAAACCATGAAATTAGTCTGAAGATGAAGATTCATTTTGATAATGATTCTTGGAATTTAGATACATTTAGGGTTGATATGATTACCTTAACATAGTGAGCTATGGAATGAATGTTATAGGATATATTAACTCCATGAAAAAAGATTACATATCACAATACTTTTTATCAAGAGAATTGTGAGAATGAACACACACTATGAAGGGTGTCTTTCACTACGAAGATTTAATAATTTTTTCCATGAATAATTATAGATTTCACATAGATTTAAAATAATATTTGAAGTATAATTATCATTAGTCTATTAGATAATTAAATAATGATGAATTTTACTGTAAAATGTTAATAAAAATTTTGAAAACACGTAATGATTATCATTATCTATTTTAAATGAAAAGATCATGTCACTAAAATCATGGAAGATTTTCATTTAAAAATTTGGAAACAAAATCACATGATATTAATGGTAAATTAAGGAATAATATTAATATATAGGTGTGTTATGATTATTTGATACTAAATTATAGAATAATATCCAATTTATCAATGAGAGATAGTTTGATGATATTCTTGATGGGGGAACTATTACATCGAGAATGAATGATAAGGTAGCATAAGTAGGTTAAGAAGGAACGTAGAACATCCCAATGAATTTACTGTATTATATTATATGACTACGATGATTTGTAACTATTATTATTTTTCATAATTTATATGTAAAATAATATATTGAAGAAAAATGAATAATAAAAGACAAAGAATTACACTATCATCATGAATTACACATTATAATATTGATATTAAAATTATGGATGACATGCATTAAGAATTTATGAATGTATTTTATGAGTTAATGACATATAAATTGATTAAAATATTTTATAATAATTTTTTTATATCTAAATAAAAATAGTGATATTTTCTACAAGAGGTTTTTATAGGAGGCATTGATGAACTGGAGTGAATAATTATAACGGTATCTATATGCGTCAAGATAATGAAGAGTTGTTGGGAGGTGGTTATTATTTCATTAAAATGTATTTTAATATGACATTATTATACCATTTAATTCCCTAGAACACGTTCTTTGAGTCTATGATGAATATTTTCCTCATCCTATTGTAATAAATTGTATGATACAGTGATTACATATATTGGCAAACCATACACATACATAATAATTTCTACATTCCCACATTGGTGAAATCCTTGTAAAAATTTATATTTATGTTTATCTCTAATTTTAATATTTTTACATAGGTTGTTTCGTATTTATATTTCATTATTATAACCATATATATTAACAGAAAGGTATGTTTTAATATCATTATGGGATAATGAAGGAAAAATTTGGAAATTGATAAAAAATAGTTTACATGGATTTACCCCATCACCCATCTAAGTGTTCATGAATGATCTAATGTGAACATAATTTGGTATTAAAGATAAAATATATTCTCTCTGTTTTAATATCTTTTCATCCTAGTTATTTTATAAGATTTATATAATGTTCCTATTTGAGAATGTTAGTGATATGACTCAAAAATAGAATATGAAGATTAATCTTGTAATAAAAACAATGAGGTTTTTTTAAAAAAACATGAAAAATAAAAATAATGATAAGATAATAAATTAGATAATATCTCAAATAAAATAAAAATACAGTACAAATTAAAAGTACTAAATTTGATAGTTCCTATATTAAATCTATTGTGAAAAATACTCTTGATGAAATGGGTACAAATGATAAATAATATGTATATATTGAATCATTTATATACATATACTATGAGTTTAATGAGTACTTGAAGAATATATATGTTGAATCATTCAGTTGTATATTTTTTTATATCCCTGAACTATATGAAAAAAAACTCAAAATGATATTTGATGAAAAATCTATACAAAATACATAAGTAGAATAATTGTAAAAGTGTAACTGTATCATCAATGTAGTGAAATCCATGGATAAATACTTAATTATATATAATGAGTAATTATTCATGGGTTAAGATTTATTGATATTTATCATTGATGACAAATAGAAGATTATGTAAATCTTAAAATAGATGACCTATGCTTCCTAGGAAACTAATAACGATATTGTTGTTTTCAAGGATGCCTAATTAGAGTTTTATGTGAAAAGGATTAAGGATATTCCATATAGATTACAATAATGTTTTGAGATGCACGATGTATAAGATTAAAAATTTTAGAGAGACTAAGAATAATTTGGGCTACCATTTCAGTGTGAGAAAAATACCTGCAATATTATTTATGTTCACAAATTTGTCAATATATATTTATATATAAGTTGTAAAAAATGGATTTTCCCAATATGGTGAATGATGTTATATTTCCTAGAAAATCATTTTTGAGAGTATTTTAAAATAAATAATCATATTATTTTCATATAGTTGTTTCAAACATTTAAAAACATATATTTAATGATCATCAAAAAAGGTAACCAATCATCTATTTCAATAATTTTATTTCATATATGAGTAAAAATTGTAATTTAAAATATTTTCATCTATATAGTGAAAAATCTAAATAAACCCAAGACTATTTCATAGTAATGTGTTATAAAATACAAGAAGATTATATCACCAATAAGAGCCAAAATTAATGGATTATATTCCAAAATAACATAACTGCAATAATATTGAAGGATTATTACTGAAAGAAAAAGAATAAATTGTATAGGATATTGGTGGTTCAGATTTAGGTTTGGGTATATGAAAATTTAATGTTGTAATAATAAGTCAATTTATAGAATCTCTATAAGGATTTAATTAAGTAGGAGATAATATGTGTTTAAGAGAAAACCAGCTATGAAAAATCATAAGTCACATAATCAAGTGAATCTATTCATCATGAATTTATTTCAATCCATGAAAGAATATATAAAAATTGAAAAAAATGTAATAATAAAATGGAGTTATGGTATTAATATACCAATTATTTACCACACCCTACCAAAATTTTAAGATAATAGAAAATATTAAAATAAAAGGAAGTTAAAAATTAATTCTCTTTGGTAAATAAATAAGGGAAGAAATGTTTTGAACGAAAACATAAAAAAAATGTAAAGGATGTCACAATAATTAAAAGTTTTTATATTGTGATATGAAATAAGACATAATGGAAAAACAAAAATAGTACATTAACACCATGGATATAGAGTGTAATATAGAATTAATGAAAGATTCAATATATCAAAAAAATAAAAGGATTATTTGAGTGGAAGACATTTAAGATGAACTGAATGGGAAGTTTCCTAAAAAGGGCAACAAAAAGGTTTATAATATTCCATGTAGAGAATATAAGAAAACTGACAATTTTCAAAAAGATTGATTGAATTTTTGGACATCCCAATTATAAATGGATAGAAAGCTATGGAAACGTATAATAGAATTCATCTTGTAAAGGGAAACAACTAACTCTACATAATTAATAACTAAAATTTCATGAGAGGTTTACTAATGGAGATAACATAGCTAGTCCTGATATTTTTCAATGAATTTGTAATAAAATTGGTCAAACACATTAAAAATGTGTTCAAATTCAGCTGAAATAAGAGGGTATGTTTAGAATAAAAGATAAATCACTATTGAATTCAGGTGGAAAAATAGAACATGCATCAATGAATGCAAGTACATTACAAGAAAATATGACGAATGTTACTCCACTAAAGTATAAAGTTAAAAATATATATAATTTCATACTTTCCAATGATATTAAAATTTTTGGAGTCAATATAGGAGCTTTCACGAAGAGTTTTCATTTTAGAATAGTTTAAGTGAAAAGTGTTTTTTTGTTGAAAATAAAATATCATCCCTTTTTCAGTTATTAAAAATAAAAGATAAAAATCACCAATTATACCTATACATTTTTCTTGTATATCTAATAAGTGGATTTATGTTGAATCATAAAAATGTATAACTTAATGTTTTTATAAATACACAAATTCAAAAGAATTTAAAAATTAAATTATTATTATGATTCATATTTGAAACACTACCAATAATATCTGTAAATTATTTGCGTCCATTTTGAATAAAACTTATTATAAAAATGAGATCACGTCATATATCATTTAATATGGGGATAACCAGATGAAAAAACATCCATATAACATTATTTTGTGTAAATATAGAAATTTTTATAGATTCTAAAATAAATAATGGAGTTATATAAAAAACATTTTTCTTACTTATTTATATAGAATCAAGATTAAATTTAAAAAAGTAAATGTGTAGGGCGGGGAATGGGAAGTAGTTTTAATTTCAATTGAATATTTTCTATATTTATTTTTTTATTAGTTTAGTATATAAATTTCATAAGAAAATAATATTGATCAACACATATTAACAAAAACATAAATTTATATCACATTTTGACTATTTGTGGATATCTTTGATGTCTAGTTTAATCAGAACTGTTTTCTACATTTAGAATGCTCATGTAGAGTATGATTTTGTTAAATAATGCTTAATTTCTAATTTAAATTCGATATCGAGCTTCTCTTAAGTTATTTTGACTTTATATCTCAAGTAAATATGAGAAAAAAGGGAGAATACGGAATTTAAAATATCGTGAAAGAGGAGTGATATAAGGAGTAATTTCCCTTACCTCTTCGGCATTTGATTTTCAGTAAATATGGTGGGATAAAATTGTATTTTGAATTTAAATGGGTATTAACAAAAAAATCTCAAAGGAGGATTAAAAACCCCAATAGGATAAATGATTAATATATATGAATTGGTTGGTTCTATAAACTACCAATATTTCAATGACATTAATTTCATTATTTGTTAAAGTCATATTTAAATGTTGTGTGATAGAGGAAGATCCCAATGCATGAAGAAGTAAATAGGATTTATAAATAACTTATTGTTCCTATGACTAGTGTCTGAGATGCCAACCATTATAAAAACTAATGAAAATTCATTACTATGTCAAAAAAGGATTACATTAAGTTAATTCAATTATGAATGAATATAAAGGAGAAAAAAGAGGATTATATAACATGAGGTTCTTGCAAAAAAGTATTCTAGAAATGTATCTCAAACATTTGATGATTTTGGAACTAATATTATAATGACTCAAATACATGTTTTTTTATTGAGATAGAACTAAAAATATTTTTCCTTGGTTATATTTAATAGTTTTATATTTGTGTATATATAATTTAACTATTTTATTGAAATGATATATTTTTGGACATGTCTAAAAGGGGAATGAAATCCTTAATGGATTGAAAAAACTTTTATGATGTTAATAAATAGTAATACATGCTATTAAATTCTTTAATAATAATTCATAGAGGATAAGAAATATTTGGATAATTTTTAAGGTCATATATGTTATTTTATAAGTTTTGGAATGAGTGATATTCCATGAGGAATCTAATATATGTTCTGATCCTATTTGATGAATTATTGAATTTCTAATTTGAATGTGAAAATATTATAAGGGCATGGAATTTATTATTATTTTTAGACTACAAAAATGAGAAATGATTCGAGATTCTCTGTATACATAATTTATTCAATGAAACCAATGATTTTGTGATTCATATAAAAGATTGTTCATGGAATACATAAGATATTTTTTATAGAAAGAGGAAATGTGGTTAATTCCTGATTATTGTGCAGTGTGTAATGATTACAAAATAAAACACATGAGTCATTAGATGAAGGGAATATGATGAAGGCAGTAACCACCTTGTGTTAATTAAAATATTTTTAGAATATACAATTTTTAAATGTCTCCATAATACAATATGATGTAAAAAATTGTGATATTTCACATAACATAATCTACTCCCATAGAAGTATAAAATGACCAATTTATGCGATGTGTAGGAAACATGATCTCAAACTGAGATAAATAAGAATATTATATTTCATTCATATGTTTTAAATATTTTTAAAATATTAGAATTTTGTTGATTTTCTATAACAACCAAGTTAATTTTGATAATATATAAATTTCAATTATTATATATATTCATGAATTATATTTTATATACTTATATTCATTATAAGAATATTACATAATTTTTCAATCAAAATTGATTTAATTATATTATTAAAAATAGAATGTACTACATTGTTTTATTTCAAATATTAATATATAAATTGTTGAATATTATTATTAAAAAAAATTATTCATTTTTGAAATTAGTATGTAAAATATTATAGTCAGGTGAAAATTAACGATATTTTTGAAAATATTGTCTTTTTAGGGAATTATGAAATATACAGTGTTTTATAAACCTGTCATGTTTTCAAAAAAAGTTCTCATTGTTATTTAATTTTTTTTAAAATAATCATAGTTATAATTTATATATAGATAATACAAATAATTATATAAGAATCAGTTTTATATATTAATTTCATATAAGTTCATTATTCAGCATAAAATTTATTTTTTCTTAATATTGATTTCAATTGTGTCTGGAACGTCAACATTAAAATAATTTATTCCAATTCTATAAATTGTATTTTGAAAAATTGATTCTATATTTGGAATCATAATGTATAAATTTTTTCAATATTCTCTTATTTTTTAACAATACTTATAGAAACTGTAGTAAATATTTATCACCTCATTAAGGGTAAAATGGGTAAGACATAGTTAAAACAATTATATATGTCTTAAAAATATCACTAGATCATGTCTATATTTTATTAGATAATATATTTTCAAATAAAACTGTCCATGGTTTTAAAATTTATAAATTCCTTTCCACTTTCTATTGAAAATAACCTTAATATGATTTTAAGTAAATAATAATAACAAAATGTCACTATCTGCTTTAATATCACTAATGTTGTTTACATTAATAAGAATCAAGGTTATGTCACACACTATCCCCAGATTTTAATTTTTTTTATTATTTTCCTAATTTTGGATTTTATTTGTGGAGGTTCGAGTGGATTTCCAATGATAACTTTAGATTTTTGGTAGTTCCAGGTGTGTTTTTCCCCTATTAACAGTCTATGTGCATGGTTTTAGTGGAAAGCATCCATATTGTTATGGATGAGGGTATTTCTAGATCAATTATTTCTATCATGGTATGACTTACATGGTCTGAGAAGATCTTGTCCCAAACCATGTGAGGCCAAAGGGTAACCATGTGGCCTTATTGTGGTTTACGAGATAATGGGCATGGCTTACGCATAATTTCAAGAATCCATATGAAAGATGTATGATGGGTTCTGTTGTTTTTTGATGTTTTCATTATGTAAAATTGCTGAAAATGTGTTTTTAATTATTTTCTAGGATTTTTTATATAAATATATCTATATACTGTGTTTTAAAAAATTCTAATTATTCTATAAAAATGAAATTGGGGGTTTCTGGTTGTGATCGATTTTTTTTATTTTGTTAATTTGGTTTGAACTGAGAATTGAGTTTTTATGTATATGTAATGTATCTTTTTGGTTTAGTGCTCATTTTTTAGATATTTTGATTAGTTTTAATACTAGTGGTTATTTATTAGGAAACAATTTGGTAATTTGTGATTTAAAATGAATAATCGATTATATGTGGGAATATCAACATGTTCATAGGTTCCATATATATATATATATATATATATGTTTATGTACACAAATGATAATGGTCTTATAATGAATATTCCACCGTATATCCCATATTTTAAAACACCTATCCATTTTCCTTATTTATTTCCTTAGATCCTCTTATTCTAAATGAATCTCTTAAAACCCCCATTTTATCTATAATGGATCATTGTTTTCCAAATGAATTCAACTGTGGTTTAAAATGTGTTATAAAAATTCTTCGTTGGTTTTTCACATTATAGGTATTATTGGATAAAATAACATGACTCGAAAAGTGTAACACCCCAGGTAAATAAAGAATATGACATTTTCATATTTATCCATATTTGTGAATAAAATAATAATATGACTTTAAAGGGGACGCTATGCTCGATGGCGTACCCAACACGCAACAACGAGTTTCTTGGGATTCTTACGTTGGACTCTAATAATAAAATAATATTATTTTAAATGGTAGTTAACATGTAGCTGTTGTATTGGCGGGAATGGATAGAAATAACTAAAATATGATTATATATGTTTTTAAATGTTTTTACATTTAGCCAATAAAATATAAAGGCTTAAAATACGGAAAGAATTCAATTTTAGGCGTATATGCCCAAGTTTTCACTAAAGGTTCACTTATCACCTTTTGATAGCAAACTGTTATTAAATATAGTTTTGTTAACTCTTATACATTCTATTGTACCAAATAAAACTCTTCTTTAGAATCGTGACATCAAAATTTACTTTGTGTAAATTTTTAGTATCTTTCTGATAAAGTTCATTTTTGTAATGAATATTGTAAAATTTTGTATTTAAATTCAAAACCTCTTTTTGATCTAATTTATTTATATTATTAGATTATCTTTTGAATTGTTTTTAATGTGAAATTATAATATATTTTTACCATTAAATCAAATAGTGGTCGTTGGAATTAATTTCACTTTGAAATCAGACTTAAACTAGTGTCAATGTTTTGATACTTATTGTTTCATAAAAACCCGCTATTTGCTCTGACATCGGAAATTAATTATTAAATTAATTAATGTGACTTATATGTTTTGAATTTTGTAAAATAGACTTCATTTTTGAATTCGGAATATCGAATATAGCTTAGGGTGAATTTTTGGTATTTTTCTGGAAAACTTCAATTTTTGATGAATAGTAAAACCACTAAGTGGTACTTATAAAAACTGATTTTTCGTTTAAATGAAATTTTTCCACTTCTGTGTTTTGAATTTTAAAAATCTGACATACATGGTTGTCATTAAGAAGTAAAATGTTGTTCAATGAGATTAAAATAATTTTTTGGTGAATAGTAACTTTTAAGTTCTTAATCGCGATAAGAGGTAATTAGTGTAGTTTATGGTAGAAATAAGGATTTAATAATATGAAATGAACATGACACATGTCCTATCCTCATTGGATGTGTCATGGCCGACCAAGACAACCCATGGGACAACTTGTGGTCCCCATGAAGCCACTTTGGTTGGAAAATGACATTAATATCTTTTTATTTAAAGTTAAAAGTAAAAATGAAACAAACATGAAATGTTTTACTAAAACAATTTTTACATGGGGTTATACAAATCATATTTTTGACTATAAATATTCATTGTAAATATAAAAATATTTCGAACATCATAGTATTTTTTAATAATTTTTAGACATTAAATAAATTAAATTATGTATGACATCATGATGATGCAGCGATGACCTCATTATTTAACGATTTAAATAAAATTGAATGATAATGTAATATCTAAGACCTAAACATGTACAAAACCTATTGTATGAGTGTATTTCTAACCCTTATCACCTTATCCTCGAATTATATCAATGTGGGACCTCTTAAATCCAAATATCATTTTAAAATAAGGTGACTTTTCTTTACTTTCCAAGAGTGCCCCTCCTCTCCTCTTATAAAAGGCCCCCACCTCTACCTTCTTACCCACACTCCCAAAGCCTTTGGCTCGGGCAACCCCTTCCCATTATGTCTCTCCACTTACCTCTCTTACTCCTTGAAGCCTCACTTTGGGCAGAAGGCTTCCCAAGGAAGCCTTTGAGCTCAAACCAAAGGGAGTTACTCGATTTTAAGGTAATGTCTTCACTTGAGTCCTTTTATTTTGCTTCTCCAACCCCATAAACTCTTTTTATTCATTTATTTTGTAACAACTCTAGTATCATCAATATACTAGGATATTGTTATAAGATGTATTCGAGCTACACTTTCACACACCTACATCTAATGGTTAAAGAACATACTGTTTCCGTGGATGACGAATTTTGGCCTCCCGAAACGATGATTGTTCAACATTCTTTTAACACTTTCAAAGGTGGCCATTAAGATGACAGTATATTTATATATGATATATAATATGTTTATGTTTTCCTTAAGCTTCTGTATTTTTCATTTTGGGCATACCTTTATGGTTTCCATTATGGGTAAACGTGATATCTTCATTTAAGGAAGTGCGGACTACCGCCCCTTCAAAGTGATGTGATTCGTTAATGCCATACGCGGGACGTATAAAGGATGGATTTAATGTTATTATATATGATGTTATAATGTAATTATAATATACCTCTATATAATTATTATTTCTTTCCATTGAATTATGAGATAGAAATGAAAGTATCGTTCATGCGTACGTACGACTTACCATCTCCATGAACGGTGCATTTCATTTCTTATCCCCAAATGTAATGTACTATTATAAGTACATGTATATAATAGATATATATGAATAATGATACATCTAAATGATGAATATAATTCTGGATTTAAAATATACATACCTCTCATTTAATTTTAATTCCATTAATATGACAAAGAAATGGAAGTAGCGTTCATGCGTACGTACGGCTTACCGTCTCCATGAACGGTGCATTTCATTTCTTACCTCTAAATGATTATGTGATATTATAAATACATGTATATTCTTGATATATTTGATATATATGATATCCAAATCAGGAATGTCATTCTGGATATAAAGAACCTTTGACCACACGAACAACATGTAATTGTAAGAAATCCACTTCCGACATAAGAACCAAATATCGAAAAAACAAACATTATTAACTTAACAGATTACATAATGGTTATAACATGAAAATAAGTGATATAAAAGGAATAATGAACTTGAAAAAGGTTGTTAAGAGAAATTAACTCCTGTTTATGATTAAGGGCGTTAAAGAATGATCGAGTCAAGTCGGACCCGAGGTAAGGGATCCTACTCCTCTCTTTCTTTTTAAGTACACTCTTTTATGTCATTCCTTTTAAGCTCATATTTCTTATTATTGGGATGTTAATTAATATTAATCTTACTATAATTTTTATGTTCATATGATGAGAGACCCCATTCTTTCTCATCAATCCATTTTGGAAGTTTTGAGTGGCGCCATTAGGCTGCCAAATTTTCGTAAGAGATCTAACCCCTCTCTTTCTTTTTAAGTACTCTCCTTTATGTCACTTCTTTTAAGATCCTCTTTGTTATGTTGGGGGATGTTCTCATATATTACTCTTTCTGTAAACTTTATGTTAATGTTATGAGAGACCCTATTTCCTCTCATCAATCCATTTTGGAAGTTTTAAGTGGTGCCGTTAGGCTGCCGAGTTTTCGTAAGAGATTTTTCATCTCACTTTTATTCCCGTGAAATTTATGCTACATTTGCCACAATTTCCTTTGAGTGGTTTATGTACTGCACATTATTACACTCCTTTTGTAATATAATTCCATTTATGGGTATTTTCATATTCATTTTATGACACTTCTTCAATGGGGTGTACTTTTCGAAAGTTACCCAAGTCGGTAAGGGAACCTTTCACCCTCCTCTTTTTAAAAGACTTCGTTTGTTATGTCTTTTAATTCACATACTTTTATGTTGGGATATTTTCTTGTAACAGCCCGAGAATTTATAAAAACTATTCTTTTTAATTTTATTAATTTCTTGTGTTGTACGCTACACCAAAAGGAGCTTTCACAACACGTATCCTTGACTTGCCTTGCATTACACGCAATCTCAACCTTCCTCGATAGCGTGTGTAGTACGCAATACCGAGTTTCACTAAACAACGACATGCTATTAAAATATTATTAAAACTAGCCGTTATGAATAGTAATAAACACTTTTTGAAATTTTATAAATTTTATTTTTCAAAATGGACTTCATTTTTGGATTCGGAATATCGAAATTAGCCTAGGGTGAAATTTTGGTATTTTTCTGAAAACTTTCAATTTTTGATGAATAGTGAAACCACTAAGTGGTAGGTTAAAAACTGAATTTTGCATAAAACTTAATTTTACCGCTTCTGTGAATGGAATTTCAAAAATCCGAGAGACACGGTTAATATCAAGGACTCAAATGTGGTTCAATGAGATGAAAATAATTTTTTGGTGAATAGTAACTTTTTACTATTTTTACCGCGGTTAATAGTTAATAGGGTAACTAAGGGTAAATATGATATTAATATTATCCTAACACATGTCCTAATTCTATTGGACAAGTGAAATTCGACCAAAAAAAAACTTAGGAATAAAATATGACCATTTAGGCCCACTTGGATTAGATTAGGACATTTATTATTAATTTATTTAAAGAAGGGTTAAAATAGTTAAAATCAAAGTTTAATAAGTAAATAATTTTTAATATGGGGTTATACATAAGATAAATTCGATTTTAAATATTAATTAGAAAGATAAAAAGATTTCCTACATGATGGTATTTTATTTGTAATTTTTAAACATCAAATAATTTAATTTATTTATGACACAAAGATGATGTAGTAATTATCTTATTAATGAAATATTGACATAATTGATAATATAAATACCAAAATAAATGTAATTTAAGACTTTTTATGAATTCCACTAATTTTCTAGGTTACTATGATATATTTTTGTTGATTTAATCAACTTGGTTCGAACATATAATTCTGTTATGACTTTCACAAAAATCATATATCAAATAGTGTCAAAATTGACACAAAATAGTTTTTAAATCAAATATTATATATTTAATTGTTATTTTATTCCTAAAAATCTAAGGTTCGGCCAAATGACTTAGATAAGGATATATATATTAATAATAAACAATTTGGGGTTCGTTTGGCCTGTTATAGTAAGTGTATTAACCATATAGTGAAAGAAAACAAAAAGACACAGTAAAAGTTAAATTATTTAACTTAGAGTTAAATCTAATTGATAAGGTTAAAATAATAACCTAAACTTGTCCAAATATTATTGGTTGATAGTATTTCGACCTTAGCTTCGAGATAAGACCCTTTGGAACCATTATAAACCGATTTTGACTTTAATATAAAATAATATTTTGAGATATTCCTAAGATGCCCCTCTCCTCCCTTATAAAAGGACACCTCCTCCCCCTCCTCCACACACCAATTTGAGCACTCAAGCTCGGCCAAACCCTGAAAAAATCTCTTCTCCACTTCCCTAGAAACATCCTAGAGGTTCTGGTCTTCCTCAAAGACCAATTTTAGTTCCCTAAGAGGAGGTCTCCAAAAGGCGCTTCAAAGAAGAGGTAATTACCGTTACCAATTCTTTCATCTTTATTTCTTCTTCCACTTCTTCTTCTTAGGTTGTTTCATTATGAAGTAATAACATCAGTATCACTCATATACTGATATGTTATTATAAGTATGAAACAACCCTAATTCACCTTCTATCCATCCTACGGAAAAATGAAATCACCGCGCGTGCGTACGTACGGAATACCGTCTCCAAGCCGTGGTGTAATCTATTTTCCGCCACCACCTTAATAGGATGGGTATAATGGTGTAATGAGTAACTATATATGATTATTATAAATTGATATTGATACTGAAATAATATGCATACACTTTAACACAATTCCACGACCATGGGAACGATATCATCGTTCGTGCGTACGTACGGAATACCGTCTCCACGACGCGATGAGATTCATTCTCCACATTAACCATTCATGAATGATTATAAAGCATATATAACAAGTAATAATGAAATATATTACATAATAATTATACTGGATTTATGTATATTTATATGTATGTCATCTACTTAATTCCATTCAAGACAATAAGGAAAGGAAAACAACGTTCATACGTACGTACGGACTACCATCTCCATGAACGATGTTTTTCATTTCATTTATCTATCTATTATATATATATATATATACTGAATATATATGATATATAAATCATATTTTATATTCTGGAAGTAAGTAAATCATGATATAAGTAATAATAATGTCAAGAACAACAAGTCAAAACACCTACGATAAATGAAACGATTTTACCCAAAACGCTACTTTAACATGAATTTACAAAACAACGGGTAATATAAAGTTATAAGTGGACCATATATGATATCATAACAATGAATATGATTCTGTAATAAGTCAATAACATTATGTAAATCATTATACAGGAGGTTCGGACACGTACAAAGTAAGTCGGACCTAAGGTAAGGGAAATATCACAATCTCATTTTTATCCGAGATTGTTTATTCGTAAGTATTTACTGGGGTGTATTTTATCATCCACATCCATGTTTACTCAATATGTAATATTATTTCCATCCACCTAAAATTGTTTAAATCCATTTTTACCCTTCGGTGAGTATTTAGTAATACGTATGAAAGGAATCTTTTGTCGTTTTTCGTACGAGGTACTTTTTGACTTTTCCGACAAAAGTACGAAAAATGTTTTTTTTAACTTATACGGCACGAACGGATTTCTACTGTTTTATAAAGACTTATTTTCATGAAGCTTCCTCTAAAATATTTCATGACTATTTTCAATAAAATCTCTTTCTTTTAAAATTGCATGATGTTTTGTGAAAAGAAAATTGATTTTGAAGAAGAAAGGATATTTTCCTCAAGAATTAAATTCAAGTGTTTTATCAAAATTATTTTCCATCTAAGATAATAAAGGGTTCTGTTTCTATCCATATTTTTACATTGATTTGACTATGTTGTGATGGAATTATGTTTATGAATTCCTTTATCTTATATGAATTGATTTATGATGTCATGATGTTTCAAGAATCCCATTTTTGTTACATGTGTTATGCGATGATGTATGTTTTATGATTATGTGGCACACATAAGAAAGGATTCATTATAAGATGGGTGGGACCTATATCTCCCTCCAATTCATTGGGGAAAGATTTTATATCTCATGAGATAGACAGGGCTGGAATGGTAGGTTATACCGGTTCAGTGAAACAGGACTGAAACGAGGGTTACCCGATTCAGAAAGGGACTTTGTCCACTAAGATAGTCTTGGCAATTAGTCTTGACTAACAAGAAATGATTCTCTATGATTATGTGTGTATGCCACAAAGTTTCATGTTTTAAGTTATGATTATTGGGATTACTTTTTCACTGCCAAGATTTATCCCATGATTATGAAATTATGCTCTCTTTTGCAGGTTATGATTTCCAAAATGCTATGTTCTTATGAATATGATGTGATTGATATTTATTTTGTTTACCCTTACTGAGCATTTGAGCTCACCCTTTTATGTTTTCTTTTCCCCAGGATATAAAGAAAGGTTTTAGGTAAAAAAAAAGGGAAGATCTTTATAGGAGATGAAGATCTTTCACCACGATTAGAAGATTACGTTCCGAGTTTCCAAAGACACTAAACTATTACAATCCATGTGTGTGCGTTTTTGTAATGTACTAAGTATTCCGCAAAAGAAATGTAATGTCCATGTAAGTCAAGCTTAGGGTCTCTACAGTTGGTATCAGAGGAAAGGTTTAGTCAACCTTTGGAAACTAGGATGCGAGAACTTTAGTGAGATCCCTAGAGATATTTCTAAGGTATGTCTAGGGATGTCCCTAAGGTTAAGTATACATATTGATTATAGTACTATAATTACGCTAACGATCATAGAATTAAACCTAAGATGTTAGATATTGAAGGTACTCCCCCTTTATTATGTTATTTTCCCTAGAATGATTTTTGCCTCTCACACTATTCTTTTTGGGTTTTAGACGATGGTTGGAACCCAAAGGAACCGTGTTGATCAATGCAATGGACAATGCAATGATTACCCTCCGGAACAAACAAATGCTACGGGAGATGGAGTACAAAATCTTATTGCTATACTTACACAAGCTATGAATCATTCTGGACTTCCAAATGAGCAGAGAAGGGAACAATATTCTATTGAGTCCTTCATGAGGCAACGTCCACCTTCTTTCAGTGGGACTACCGATCCACTTGTTGCTGAACAATGGATTAGTACTACTGAAAAGATTTTTTCAGTTCTTCAATGTTCTGAACATGATAAAGTCATCTTAGCATTATATCGTTTGGAAGGTGAAGCTGATCAATGGTGGAATCTTATCAAGAATACGAGGCAAAGAGATGAAATTGATTCCATGGAATGGGACGAGTTCAAGAAAATGTTTTTCAGTAAGTACTTCCCTCGTATTCTTCGAACGAAGATGGAGAAGGAGTTTCTTGAACTAAAGCAAACGGATGATGAATCTGTTGGTTTATACGAAGCGAATTTTACAAGACTTGCAAGGTATGCATCTGGCATTATCATCCAACCTGAAAGTAAAGTTGATCGATTTTTCAGTGGCTTAAAACCAAGTCTTCCAAGGGCATTAGCTATAAGAGACTTCAGTAGCTATGAAGAAATTGTGCGGAAGTTGGTGTTACATATCCATCTCATGGTTTTGACAAGAAACGAAAGATGGAGTTCAAGGAGAAATCTCAGAATAATGGTGAAAAGAAGATGAATGTTTCCTTATGCACAAAGTGTGGAAAGAAGCATGGTGGAGATTGTCTTAAAGGGACTAGGAAATGTTTTAAGTGTGGAAAAGAAGGTCATCGAGCAGCTGAGTGTCGAAGTAATGGAAAAAGGGATTCTAATGAAGTGAATAAAGCAAACACTGCAGAGAACGCACAACCAACACTTCAATGCTTCAAGTGCAAGGAGATGGGACATTATGCCAATAAATGCCCTAATCCAAGGGTTAGTGATGATCGACATGAGCAACCGCTTAAGGAAAAGGACAAAGGGAAGTCACATGCGATCACTATTGGCAATGTTGAATATGACAACGATGTGGTGGAATGATTAAGTTTTTATGTAATGGGATTTCGAAATAATGTTGTATTATTGAGTATTGCAATATTTATTGATGTGGTATTCAAAGTGATTGATATATTTTGGAAATAAGATGATATGCGCATAATGAAGGGAAAATGAGAAAATGAATTGTTTAATAGTATTCATGAGCTCATGATTGATATAAGGACTAAGTGATATCATGGTTTGAGTATATAGAATTTTGAGGATTTTGGTATGTGGAAAGTGTTAACTTTTAACTAAATTCAAGTTTTCACTAAGGTTCAATGGGTATTCAAGAGAGTACAAGATTAAGGCATTGGAATGTTTGGAATGTGTCCAACAAGATATATCTTATGATATATGGGGATCAACGATGGTATTAAATCTCTGGTAATCGTTTTCACTATGTTATGAGAATGGACTGCAGTATTATGGATAGGACTAAAGATTGGAATGGATTATGTTGGACATAAGTTAGTATTGTTTAAGGATAGAAGTTTTTTCGATATTATTTATGGTATGTTATAGTAATATAGTTTTAGAAAAAGGACAACCTGCAGGATGGGCGACAGCCCATCGCTTCGGACAAGGCTGTGGGAATCGAACCCACAGCCGAAGTGCGACTGGCCTTTATCGCCTACCACTGGCCTACAGGAAGTCCCTGTTTAGTAGAAACTAGTTTTATTATATTAAGCAGTATGATATATGAAGTATAAGTCCATTTTAGGAACTATATATGACTAATCTCACTATAGATCGACTTATGTATATAATTTTTGCTAACCTTTTGTTTGAGACAGATGGAATGACTCGTCATTCTATCACATGATCTGCTAACACTTCACGAATAACAAATTCAACTTCATTTATTTAAGAGATGAAGTGGAAATTGTTCTAGGCATGAACAATAGTGAGATTGTACCAAAATAAAGAAATTATTTATTCCAATTCATATTTTCAACTTTAGGGAAATGATCTTGAAAACCAAAAATGTTGTCCTAGTGATCTTATACCTGATGAATCGGATGGTACCTTAGATCGCCACAAATTTATGGATTTATTTTTGGCTTTTCCATAGCAATGTTCTCTACCAATCTCCATCAGAACATGATGGTTAGATTTCTCTTCCATATCCATATTTTCACTTATGTGAAAACCCAATGATTAGTTTATTTGGGTAATCGTTACATTTCATACTTTAGTTTTTAAAGACTAGTTTTGGTATTCATTTTTACAATGTGGGTTTATATTAAAGAAACTTTCGAATAGTAAACCATTTATAACCCCGACGAATTTCGAGGGCGAAATTCATTTTAAGGGGGGTAGATTGTAACAGCCCGAGAATTTATAAAAACTATTCTTTTTAATTTTATTAATTTCTTGTGTTGTACGCTACACCAAAAGGAGCTTTCACAACACGTATCCTTGACTGGCCTTGCATTACATGCAATCGCAACCTTCCTCGATAGCGTGTGTAGTACGCAATACCGAGTTTCACTAAACAACGATATGCTATTAAAATATTATTAAAACTAGCCGTTATGAATAGTAATAAACACTTTTTGAAATTTTATAAATTTTATTTTTCAAAATGGACTTCATTTTTGGATTCGGAATATCGAAATTAGCCTAGGGTGAAATTTTGGTATTTTTCGGAAAACTTTCAATTTTTGATGAATAGTGAAACCACTAAGTGGTAGGTTAAAAACTGAATTTTGCATAAAACTTAATTTTACCGCTTCTGTGAATGGAATTTCAAAAATCTGAGAGACACGGTTAATATCTAGGACTAAAATGTGGTTCAATGAGATGAAAATAATTTTTTGGTGAATAGTAACTTTTTACTATTTTTACCGTGGTTAATAGTTAATAGGGTAACTAAGGGTAAATATGATATTAATATTATCCTAAAACATGTCCTAATTCTATTGGACAAGTGAAATTCGACCAAAAAAAAAACTTAGGAATAAAATATGACCATTTAGGCCCACTTGGATTAGATTAGGACATTTATTATTAATTTATTTAAGGAAGGGTTAAAATAGTTAAAATCAAAGTTTAATAAGTAAATTATTTTTAATATGTGGATATACATAAGATAAATTCGATTGTAAATATTCATTAGAAAGCTAAAATGATTTCCTACATGGTGGTATTTTATTTGTAATTTTTAAACATCAAATAATTTAATTTATTTATGACACAGAGATGATGTAGTAATTATCTTATTAATGAAATATTGACATAATTGATAATATAAATACCAAATTAAATGTAATTTAAGACTTTTTATGAATTCCACTAATTTTCTAGGTTACTATGATATATTTTTGTTGATTTAATCAACTTTGTTCGAACATATAATTCTGTTATGACTTTCACAAAAATCATATATCAAATAGTGTCAAAATTGACACAAAATAGTTTTTAAATCAAATATTATATAATTAATTGTTATTTTATTCCTAAAAATCTATGGTTCGGCCAAATGACTTAGCTAAGGATATATATATTAATAATAAACAATTTGGGGTTCGTTTGGCATGTTATAGTAAGTTTATTAACCATATAGTGAAAGAAAAAAAAAAGACACGGTAAAAGTTAAATTATTTAACTTAGAGTTAAATCTAATTGATAAGGTTAAAATAATAACCTAAACTTGTCCAACTCTTATTGGTTGATAGGATTTCGACCTTAGCTTCGATATAAGACCCTTTGGAACCATTATAAACCGATTTTGACTTTAATATAAAATAATATTTTGAGATATTCCTAAGGTGCCCCTCTCCTCCCTTATAAAAGGACACCTCCTCCCCCTCCTCCTCACACCAATTTGAGCACTCAAGCTCGGCCAACCCCTGCCAAAATCTCTTCTCCACTTCCCTAGAAACATCCTAGAGGTTCTGGTCTTCCTCAAAGGCCAATTTTAGTTCCCTAAGAGGAGGTCTCCAAAAGGCGCTTCAAAGAAGAGGTAATTACTGTTACCAATTCTTTCATCTTTATTTCTTCTTCCACTTCTTCTTCTTAGGTTGTTTCATTATGAAGTAATAACATCAGTATCAATCATATACCGATATGTTATTATAAGTATGAAACAACCCTAATTCACCTTCTATCCATCCTACTGAAAAATGAAATCACCGCGCATGCGTACGTACGGAATACCGTCTCCACGCCGTGGTGTAATCTATTTTCCTCCACCACCTTAATAGGATGGGTATAATGGTGTAATGAGTAACTATATATGATTATTATAAAGTGATATTGATACTGAAATTATATGAATACACTTTAACACAATTCCACGACCATGGGAACAATATCATCGTTCGTGCGTACGTACGGAATACCGTCTCCACGACGCGATGAGATTCATTCTCCACATTAACCATTCATGAATGATTATAAAGCATATATAACAAGTAATAATGAAATATATTACATAATAATGATACTGGATTTATGTATATTTATATGTATGTCATCTACTTAATTCCATTCAAGACAATAAGGAAAGGAAAACAGCGTTCATGCGTACGTACGGACTACCGTCTCCATGAACGATGTTTTTCATTTCATTTATCTATCTATTATATATATATATACTGAATATATATGATATATAAATCATATTTTATATTCTGGAAGTAATTAAATCATGATATAAGTAATAATAATGTCATGAACAACAAGTCAAAACACCTACGATAAATGAAACGATTTTACCCAAAACGCTACTTTAACATGAATTTACAAAACAACGGGTAATATAAAGTTATAAGTGGACCATATATGATATCATAACAATAAATATGATTCTGTAATAAGTCAATAACATTATGTAAATCATTATACAGGAGGTTCGGACACGTACAAAGCAAGTCAGACCTAAGGTAAGGGAAATATCACAATCTCATTTTTATCCGAGATTGTTTATTAGTAAGTATTTACTAGGGTGTATTTTATCATCCACATCCATGTTTACTCAATATGTAATATTATTTCCATCCACCTAAAATTGTTTAAATCCATTTTTACCCTTCGGTGAGTTTTTAGTAATACGTATGAAAGGAATCTTTTGTCATTTTTCGTACGAGGTACTTTTTGACTTTTCCGACAAAAGTACGAAAAATGTTTTTTTTAACTTATACGGCACGAACGGATTTCTACTGTTTTATAAAGACTTATTTTCATGAAGCTTCCTCTAAAAGATTTCATGACTATTTTCAATAAAATCTCTTTCTTTTAAAATTGCATGATGTTTTGTGAAAAGAAAATTGATTTTGAAGAAGAAAGGATATTTTCCTCAAGAATTCAATTCAAGTGTTTTATCAAAATTATTTTCCATCTAAGATAATAAAGGGTTCTGTTTCTATCCATATTTTTAAATTGATTTGACTATGTTGTGATGGAATTATGTTTATGAATTCCTTTATCTTATATGAATTGATTTATGATGTCATGATGTTTCAAGAATCCCATTTTTGTTACATGTGTTATGCGATGATGTATGTTTTATGATTATGTGGCACACATAAGAAAGGATTCATTATAAGATGGGTGGGACCTATATCTCCCTCCAATGCATTGGGGAAAGATTTTATATCTCATGAGATAGACAGGGCTGGAATGGTAGGTTATACCGGTTCAGTGAAACAGGACTGAAACGAGGGTTACTCGATTCAGAAAGGGACTTTGTCCACTAAGATAGTCTTGGCAATTAGTCTTGACTAACAAGAAATGATTCTCTATGATTATGTGTGTATGACACAAAGTTTCATGTTTTAAGTTATGATTATTGGGATTACTTTTTCACTGCCATGATTTATCCCATGATTATGAAATTATGCTCTCTTTTGCAGGTTATGATTTCCAAAATGCTATGTTCTTATGAATATGATGTGATTGATATTTATTTTGTTTACCCTTACTGAGCATTTGAGCTCACCCTTTTATGTTTTCTTTTCCCCAGGATATAAAGAAAGGTTTTAGGTAAAAAAAAGGAAGATCTTTATAGGAGATGAAGATCTTTCACCACGATTAGAAGATTACGTTCCGAGTTTCCAAAGACACTAAACTATTACGATCCTTGTGTGTGCGTTTTTGTAATGTACTAAGTATTCCGCAAAAGAAATGTAATGTCCATGTAAGTCAAGATTAGGGTCTCTACATTTCTCCTATATCCTAATTGATGTAAATTTTATGTCCAAGTGATCAGATTCCCTTTTTATCTCTCATCAACTCATTTTCTGAATTTTTGAAGTGACGCCTTTAGGCTGTCGAATTTTACCAAGGGAACTTTTTTACCCAATTTTGATTTCATTGGGTTCAACATGTAGTTATTGAATATGTAATCCTTTGAATATGTTTGAATGACATTTTATTGTTTTACACTTAATATCCAATTATATTGGGTGTATTTATATTTGTCACACATAATTTTGAGATTGATTTATCCTTAATTTAAGGATACCTTCTTTATAAGGGATTTCATCACATTTTACATCTCTATTGAGACTTCATTGTTGTTATGCACCAATTCACTCTTATATAGTGTGTATACTGTCCTTTGGAATATTATATCATGAATCCATTTATTCTCATGATATTACAAAGTTCTTATTAAATGTTATTCCTCAATTATTGTATTCAAGTGTCTCTAATTTTGGTAAAAACCCTTTAACCAAAATATCGATTTAAATGTTTTAATGGTTTGTTCTTATTAATATCCATGTTTTCAAAATGTTTTTTAAGGATTTATTTATATGGATATTAATGGTTTAAAATGTTAAAAGCTTCAAGGTGGTATGGGACACTTTGATTCCAAAATCTCTTTATTAAATGTTTTAAATGGTTTTGAAAATGGTTTTTTAATGGATTCATTATTTCAATATCCTAAAATGTTATATTGTGATTGAAATGTGGAAATGTTATATTTCCTTTATTCATGTTTTATGTGATACATTTATGTTATGGTTTTTGGGCATTGTTATGAAAACGGGCGGTTCCGTGATAAACTAAGGGCGGGTGAGCCCGATATAGCTCTCCAATGCATTGGGTAACGCGAATGGGTTAAAGGTTAAGGTTTCTCCGAAGAGATTTAGGGAATATACTGTGGTGGGTATTCCAAACGTAACCAAGAGGGTTACTCCCTACGTAAGAAAGTTATGAATTCCTCAAGTTACCTTTATGTCTTTATGATTTCTATGATTTATTCATGATTTTATGGGGTATGTTAGAGTGCCTATGTTTTATGGGTAAAGTATGATTTCATTCTTATGTATATATGAACTCATGTTTCCTTTCCATATTTTTATAACCCTTACTGAGCTTTTTATGCTCATCCCATGTTTTTGAAATGTTTTTCACAGGTCAAGGGAAAGGTACATGATGTGATGATAGTGTCAAGGATGTATCAAGAAAGAATCAATGTTTTATTTTAAAAATGTTTTCGTTGATGGGAAGAATGAGTACTGTCTTTTATGTAACCACTTTGCATAAATGTGGAATGTAATGCAAGTTTCATGATCTAATTCTCTAAAACTCTAAACCTGAAAAGATCATCAATGTGTAATCTTGTAATAACTCACGATTATGTAATGTTTAATGCGGGGGCCTTATAAAAAGGCCCATTTGAAATCTTCTAAGCATGAGTATTATTTTAACTTTCAATTTTGAAATATTTTAAAAAGAATGTTTTATTTTGAAATGAAAATTTACTTTTGGGTTTTTTATGGTGTTTTAGAAATTAGTTTTCAAACTCATGTGATATGTCTACCTTGTTGGTACATTGGATGATTCTATGTGTGATGGGTGTCCCTATTGTTTCCCTATAATTATAGTTTCTTTTCATAGTTGGTGTTGGGGATTAGAAAATTCATGCACAGTTGAATTCGTTGGTAATTTTTAATTCCAAGTTGTGATGACATTTTAATTATTATTTATTCTATTATCATAAGATTCGTAGGCCTTATCTAGAGGGATTAGTGATGGTTTATTACTAATCCTGATTTGACAGATTGGTACCCACCAAATAAAGGATAGACCAAGTAGGATATTCCATTGTTGGGGATTGTTTAGTGTATCCTAATTTTTATTAAATAGGGTTTTATATCATAAACATGTATGTGAGTCCATATTGAGAACATATATGGATTTATTCTATATACGTTTAGGAAATACACATTATTACTATATTTATGTATATGTTTTATTTCTGTAACTCTCCTGTTTCTTTTTCTTACACTTTTTATCTAGGACTATTTACTTTATTTCAGGAATATTACTCTAAAAATATTATTTGGGTTCTCACAGAGAGTGTAGTTATTAACATAGGCTTTGGAATAGAAATATGTCTTAAAAAGAATGTTTTGTTTTGTTTTCAAATTAGGTTTCAATATAAAATACGTGTTTGATTATATAAATTTAAAACCAAAATTTTAATAAATTTATTTTAAAATAAAATTTTTGTAATGTTTTGGGAATGTACATGAGCAGACTCAATCGTGCATACATATTGTGATGTTTTTTATCGCACCCTAATTTTGCTACAAAATGATGGTACACCCAATATTTTTTTATGTTTTATGTTTTTTAATGTTTTCATTTTATGTTTGATAGATCTTATGGATGGTGGGGACCAAGAGGTCACAAATAGATCTTTTCTGTTTCGATATGAGGTCAATTTTTGTTTTATTTTATTTTTCAATTTTATTTATATTTGGTTCTATTTATTAATGTTATTATTTAATTATGTATTTTAGATTTTCATTGAAAGCTCAATTTGGTTTCTTTTAAATAGTTTTTATAGGAAAACACATACCCACTTAATCATATTTGATTCCTAATAGTAGTTTACATCCCAGGAGAATCAGGAACACCTCTCAAGACTTGTTGTCAGCTCGTTCAAGTTATTGTATTGGGATAGAATCGAGTTGGTTCATGATAAAATGATAATAGGTAACCCCTTTGTTATTTTGGGGCATCATGTATTTTGAATATAGTATCATAGGGACATGATATATTGGTATATGAATAGTTCCATGAATGATTTATCATTATGAAAAATGAATTTCCAGGGTAGTCATGGCTTTGAGTCCTTTTTTGGTTTCTAGGTTTTATAATATAATTTTTTATTGTATTTTCTAGTTTTTGGGTGGACAATAGAAGTGAAATGATGATATAGTGTGATTATAAATCGATCAGTGACCCATCTAGAGCTAGAGTTGAATGATCAATATACTTTAATTGATTAGTTATTACTCAAGGTCTGGTATTCTGAAACATATAGTTTGGTTATAAAAGCCTATATGTTCCCTATTTTGGAATGTTTTGGTGTGGCTTATGTTTTCATTGATTTTAGTTGTTGTGAGTGTATTTTGAAATGGAAGATGGTTTTATATTAAAGGGTTATTAAAAAAGAAAAATTATTTAGGGGGGTTGGTATTTTATTGAAAGTACTATATTTTGTTTGACTTGAATTGTAAAAAATATTTTTGGTATTTTTTTAAAGTGTCCATGGAATAAAATTATTTTGAATTTTTGGATGGATATTGTGGTTTTTGAAATATGATTTTTTTGTGAGTCTATTTTATTGTACATGTTGTTTGGTTTATAAAATCATATTTTATTTTCAATTAAATTTTTTGAATTTTTTTTGTTTAAATTTTGTTGCTCATTAAGATAAAAAAAATTCATGATTCTATTATAATCATTGGTCATTCCCATAATCCAAGTGGAGTGGTATATTTTAGTTATTCTTCATCATTTCATGTATTCCATGGGGGTTGAGTTTTGATAGATATTGTGGAGTGTCTATATAAATTTAAATGTTATTTCAAGTCTTTGGGAACTCCTTATGCTGTGAGAGTTTCTATAGTTTTGGGTTTATTTGAGGTTCTATGTTTGGATCTGTGAAATGGGGTCTTTACATCATCATTTCAGTTTGGGATGACATGGGAAATTTTTATGACCACTTGTATTTAATGGTTCATACCTGAAAAGGTGAACAAAAGGGAAGTATAAACGTTATTGGGTATTCAAAATGGATTGTTGATTATGAAAGTCAATATAGACCATTTTAAAGAGTAGAAATCTTTTAAAATAATTATAGAATGAAATTATCAGATGTAATAACTTTTATTTGAATGGGGTCATATTTTTTGAGATTATCGATTGAGCCCACATAGATGGGTATGTTCTATTTGGGAAGCCTGTTAAAGGGGTGTTCTTAAATATGTTATTTCTTTGAGTTAATTCCTTGATAGTTGGAAATCAATTATCTCTTGGATATCTTGTAGGGTCACCATCTGGTGAGGTTTTTTTACCATTGGAACATATTCCTAAGGACTATCCTTTTTCATTTATGACTTCTCAATCATTGGATGTTTCTCTTACATGTTTATAGTGTGGTCATATTATGAATTTGCATCCATATATACATTTTACATTAAATTTTTAATATGGATTTTGTCATTTGAGTAATCCACAGATGTTTTTGATGCCACACTTTCATAATATGAAGTCTATACATGAGTTTTCCAGCTCTTGACTGTGCAGAAGCATATGCTTTAAGGCACAGGGGCTCCAACAATAAGCCACAGGATGAAACACTTCACGTAAAGAAGAATTCCATAGTGTGGGGGATATGGAAAAATATTTCTCATTCAGTGAGTTGTGGGGATAGGTTAGGTCCTCATTTCTATTTTAATATTCTTGTTTATGAAAAAACCTTCTTATTTAATGATTTTCATTGATTTTTTCCTATGAATAATTATAGTGGTTCCTTGAGGATAAAAATATTTAAACGGTTCTTTTTTGTGTTTCGGTTATTTTTTTGGTTGTTCTCATATGTTATATAGTTTTATCCTATTGAAATAATGAAAAATGAATTGGATTGGTGTATTTTTAGTTTACTCATTCTATTTCACTTTTTACTGGTAGTCCGGGTTCGTTGACATAATGCTAGAAAGTTCTTATGGTTGGTAGATCCATCTTATTTTCCTTCAACATGATTCTCTGTATTGTCATTTCTCTCTATATAGTAATATTTGGAATGTATAGTTATTTGGTAACACCAAGGCTCATGGTTTCATTTGGATTCATTTAGTTTTAGATTCTAGTTTCATTTCTCATTCGATTATGTAACTTTTTGGGGAATATAATTATTGGTTTGGGGTGAATTGTAACATCCCAAACATAGATTCCCTTTATTTTTATTATTTTCTTGTTGTTGTATCTTATTGATAAGGTTTAGGATGAGTTTAAGTGGTAATATTTTAGTTTTGGATGTTTTGTGTGTGGTTTGGACCTGTACACAAAATGTGTTCACGGTTTCAGAGAAAATTGGGATATTGATCATTATAGAGGTAATTTCCAATTGAATTTATTATTTCATGATGTGACATTCATGATCAAATCCATATTATATTCAAAATATGAAATAATAAGGATTATTCTTCCATTCATCATGTGGTTTTAAGGATAAGGTTCACCTCTTGTGCACAGTTATGAAAAACTGTGTGGCATTCATGATAGGGGTTATGCACTTTTTGAAAAAAAAACATTTTTCATAGTTGACACATTGTTTCCAAAATAGTGTGGGATACAGATGTGGGTGTCCTCCTATTGTAGTAGGGTGCACATTCAAGGAACATGATTTGGAAAACTATGCATCCAAACTGTTTTACATACTGAGTTTCATAAAAACATAATTTTCTATGTTTTTTATTCTTTAATAAAAATCCATATCTGGTTTATCCTAACCCTTAATCAACCTAGTCACATGAAGGGTCTCCAAAACCCTCCTACCTGAGTTCATGCTCTTATATTTACTATTCTATAAGCATCGAATGGTGTGGGTTTTATATCTTAGGCATTTTCTTCCTCCCTTATGAGTATTATTGTGTTATAAAATCATGAAGTTAGTGGTTTCAGTATATATCATTTCCCTAAAATTGCATATGATGCATGAGTATATAAACTAAATTTATAAATGTAATTCTCATTTTTTTGTGGTTTCCTTGGGGGTAATTTTGGTGACATCAGGATGGAAAATCATTGTAAATGGGTTTTCAAGGGTTTTTGATGATTTTTTCTTTAAATAAAAGTATATAAAATGTTTCAAAAAATTCAAATGAAATTTAAAAGTTAAATCAGGTTATTTGAAAAAAAAATTGTTTAGATAGTTTTTGGTAGTTGGGTTTTTATTGTGAATTTTTTTATGTTATTGTATTCCTTGCTGTGGTAATTTCCCATGTGTAAGTTGTGTTGATTAGTTTTAATACAAGTGGTGACTCTTTAAATTGTTTTGGTATTTTTATTTTTTATAATGATTATTCCATTGGTTGTAGGAATAAACACATTTGAACATGTTATAAATATGGATGTGGACACAAGTGGTAATGGTTTCTATATAAAATTCCACCATAAACCCCATATTTCAACACACCATTACCTCTTCCATATTCACTTACTTATCCCTCATTATTTCAAATGGATCTTCTTAAACCTCAATGTTTCCAAAATTTATCATTTTTTCCCAAGTGAATTCATGTGTGGTTTAAAATATGTTTCTTAAATTCTTGTCTCCTTTGAAACATAGGTCGTATAGTTTTATAAAATAAGTTGACACAAAAAAAACTAGTTTAGAGTCTTTTAGGAATTTGTGGTGTTTTTATTTTTTTCTTGAAATGTTTTATAAATAATGATATATTTGGAAACGTTTAATTTCAATTTGGTATCTTGTCATGTTTTGTAAATTAGTTTTCAAACACATGTGACATGTCGTCTTGATTGGTATTTTGTATTATTCTATGTGTTATGCGAACCCATATGGTCATCCATCCAATGATAAGGCCTTTATATAGTAGGTTTCGAAGATTGGGAAAGGCATGCATGGTAGAATATGTGTGTTATCCTTATTTACAAGAATTAGATGACCTCCTCATTCTCCCTTATACTATTATGATGAGATTCCTATGTGTCATCTAGTTGGTCAATTCAAGGTTTTATGAAAATCTGGTTTAGAAAAATTAATAATCTTTAGATATAAGAGATTCTAGGTGGTCATTTCCACTAGTGATTCTAGTTCAAAGCATCTGGGTTGGTTTTTGACTATGGAGATGCACCATATATCGATATGTGAGTCTGATCGAAGTAACCCTATATATTTATTTGACATAAATTTATAAAATGACTGATTATTATATTTATGTTCGTATATTGTTTTTTTAACTTTTTGGTTTCTTTTTTTCACTTTTCTACTTGTATAGTTCAGTTTATTTTTTAGATAGCACTATAACCATTTTTTTTGGTTCTTACATAGATTTTTTATTCAAACTAGATGTTGGAATGAAAATATGTTTTAAAAATAATGTCATATATTTGTTAGAAATAGTTTTTTAAAAAAGATATGTTTTACTATTTAATGATAAAACCCTGCTTTCCTATTTCAAACAATCATTTTTGGACTATTTCACAAGAGGATATGTATTAATTTTTTTGCGTACTAACTGAGCCATTTATTATCACACCCTACAAATTTCACTCAGTATTTATATACCTATTATTTATTATCGGTTCAGGTTTTTTAGTTTTACCGATGTAAAATCATATTCTTATGAATGCTGGTTACCAAGAGGTCACATAGAGATTGTGTTGTTTCTTTTTTGATTTGAGTTTTGGTTTTTTTAGTTTTCTACTTGGTTTATCTATAGTTTTACTATGTCATAGTTGTACTAATTTAAGTCATGTTGATTCATGTTTTCTTCTTTGTTCAGTCTTTTTGGTATCTATTCATTATTTCCTAAATCATCTTCACTATATTATCATGGTTTCCCAGCACTAGTTTCCATCAATAGAGGATTGGGAATTCCATTCAGGCCTTTCCACAGACCAACAATTGTGATTATTTCAATATTTCCCCATGTTTTCCATTATATGTTCCAATAAATTATAAATGGTTAATTAAAATATTGATGGATTTTTTTATCATGGATAATTTAATTTTAATTTTTGTAATGGAATAATTACCTTATATGATTATACAATACCAATATAGTGCCATCAAAATTTCATTTAAATGATTTCTAAAAACATTAAAAAAATAAAATTTGGTTTAATTATTGTTTTCCATGAATTTTTAAGTTAAATATAACATGTTATAAATGTGTTAAATTTTTATACACTAATTCCATTACATTCATGATGTAATTATTTTCACAGTTGTCAATATTCTTGAAAATAATTTTAATAGAATATTATGTTAAATAATAATTTATCAAATGATTTAAAATTCATAAAAATCACATTTTCATCCATGTGAATTGGATGTGGTCTATAAAATAAATTATTGTCCATATATGGGTTATATGTACCTTTATAATATCTTTCTTGACTCCAAATATATAAAATCATTCATATCAAGGAAATAATAAAATGGGTTAACAATGGGTTAAAAGAAATAGATAGTAATGAAAAATTCACCTGAACCTATAAAAATATTATGTTATCAGATTATTTCAAGTCATGATAATCCAAAAACAAAAATATTTAAATTTTGTAATAATTGATCATAGAACAAAATTTATTATAATTTAATACATTAATTATTTCCATGTGGGTTCCTCCTATATTTTATAGACAAGCAGGTAATCCCATATCCTCAACATGCCTTTTGATATTTATCATTTAGATAATTTCTTTGAAATTATATTTCCAAATTATCCCAAAATATACTGTATGTATTCATTTCATCAAATTATCTAACCCAGTGTGACTAATTTGTATTCAAAAGAGCTAATCTGAAGAGAAGGTATAAGTTCTAACTGACCTATTTCATGAGTATTTCTACTTCTACCTCCTTAATATAATATTTAAACATTTTCTGATAATAAAATATTTTTTCCAAATAGAAATTAACATTATTTTGATTATGGTACAACATTTTTTCATCTCTTTTTTCCATCATATAGGTAATTATAACATCGATCTGGTGTACATGTGGATTACATCTTCCCCAAAGCAATGTTGGTGGTTTTTCATCCCCACCTCACAAGGATAATTATTATGAGAGATTAAATTAATATTTTTGATATTAATGACATAAAAATCATTCTATAAAGATAATACATTGTCTTTTATAATAATTTTATATACCTTCAAAAATTATAATGTCTCTTTTCATCTATGTGGACTACCACCATCATTAAGCGATATGATTTTTTCATGTTTCTATTTTATTGATAGATAAAAAGTTTTTTTACTGTATATAAAAGATAACAATTACTTGATAGATACTATATATTTTTTTAGAATAACCCCATTTACTATAATCATCCCACCCAAGACATTTCTAACTTATATGTCATATTTTCTCAAAATTTTCCTATAAGAACTTAATTGATTAAGTAAAAAATAAGACTTAGATATAAGTGATATAAAATCAATAATAAACATTAAAATTATTAATAGAAAATTAAATAATTAATACTAATAAATTATTAATTAAAATTAAGAATTAATGTGTTATTTTAACATGAGGTAACAAATATTTTACTTTAAACCTTCATTTGAAAAATTAATATTTCATTTCAAAATATTTTACCTCCATTTCCTTATTCATAAAATTATTTTACATATTTATTTATATATACATAAAAAAATTAATGTATATTTTTTACCACTTTTTCCTTTCATTCATAGAATATCAAATGGAATAATTTAATATATTTTTTACAAGGATTTTGGACATTATTGACAAAAGAAAAAAAATAAATATTATATTTTAACATATATAATGTCAATGAATTTTTCAAATATTATAGACATTATATTATTTTTGGATTCACTTATAATATTCCATGTTTTCAACAAATAAGAATCTTGTTTTTTGAAAATTGTTTTTAATGTTACAGGATATATCAATATCTGAAATATTTACATATGGGTTTAATGTATATATATTGAGTTTGGTGATGGAAATGAATGATTTTGTGTGTTTTATATGTGTTATTATCCATTGATATGGTTTATGATTATAGTATAAACATATATATCTCTCTAATGAAATGTGTATTTATTATGTACCCTATAATATTATGATGGAATTAACCATGTAGGATATTGAATTTATAATAGTTCTTGTCAAGGTTATAGTAATATGACATCCCAAGGAACCTATAAAAAAATTCTCCTATTTTTAATTAGTTTTTCAGTCAATCATTATATTTTATTATTTAAATGATGAAATTTTGATTAAATTAATTATTATTCCCATTATGGGAAAAAAGGTGTGTATTCCCAAAAACATTAACAGGTTCTCATGTTTTTTAAAAAACCCTAATATTTAATTTTTTTATTTATGTTGTCTCATGAAGTGTTTTATTAAAAAAAACATAAGTAATGCAAATTTTAGGGGTATGTAAATTATTCTTTTAACTCAAATTTTACTATGTTATCGGAAAAGTCTCTTATATGATCTCATGGAATTAAAATGAATTAATAAATTTATTTTCATTATTTTTATATGTCCCATACTGAGAATGGGGTTCCCATATAATATTTCTTTAAAAATCAATGGGACAAAAGATATGTAGGGAAATTGATGAATTCTAGTTGAAATTCAGGAATATTTTTCCTGAATATGAACATGTTTCTTTTTAAAAGTAATATGATTGGATGAAAATGGATAGTTAGTTGAAGTTACCACGTTTTACTTCATGTTTTGATTATGTAAAAGTCTTGACCCAATTATTAAAAAATATAACATATAGACTTTCTTGAAATGTATAAAAATGAAATATTGATTTAAACCATAATAATACGTAATATTTTAAAGACAATCCTTTTAGATGTTATCAATGGAAGGGTATTATAATTATAGAGGCCAATATAATTTATGTAAGTATATTTAATAATTTTAAAGTTATTGTTATCATAATATTCAATTTGAATATTACAATATTAATTTACATAAACTATGTCTTTTAAAAATGGTTTTTGAGAGTGGAAACACTATAGATTAACTATAAAGGAACTCGGAGGAAAATATAATTCTAAATAAACAACCTAGAATTGTTTTAATTAGGGAAGTGTAGTCAATTGATGTGATGGATCTATTGATATAGGGTATAAATATCAGTTGTATCCTTGTGAGAGAGATATTACATTCACCCCTGAGGAACATGTCTATTATATATAATTTTATGAAATAGTAAATCTTGGAATTTAATATATCATCTTATCATATGATAGATGAAGGATGGGTTAAACATTTAAAAAATAAATTTGATATTAAGAGTTTTCTATAACATTTAAAGGTAAATCTTGTCACCAACCATTTTTAAGGTCAATCCAATGAATAGTGTTCAATGGTTAAAATTGTCATAGAATATAAATATATTCATGCCTTATAATATGATGAATTTTATAATATTTTGTTGGGATGTATTTTATTAATGTTAATTGAAACATCATATAGAATAAATTATTATATTTGATAAATAATGTGGATTATTCACAAAAAAATTTATAAAGAAAATGTCACTTCATTTTGAAGGTAAAAATAAAATCATATTTGGGATCCTGATAGAAATATTAATCTATTTTCTTATGACTCGTGCCATGATATCAAAGTGAATTTTATTCTATTGAGTAATTTTTTTTTGACAAAGATGTTCAATATGTTTAGAAGTTCGAAGTGGAGTGTTTTGACGATCATTTATTCCATGAAAATAATCAGAATAAGTGGATTAGGTGGTTGGTCATGTGGAATCATCCATTGATGAAATCCGATGGTAGAAAATATAAATTTTCCGTATTGTTATACGTTTTCAAAAAATAGCACTGGTAAATGAATTAAAAATATATAAATTGTTTCTAATGTAGAATTTACGAACAAGTGGATTACAAATACAAATAAAATTATTAGAAAAATATGGAAAATATGATAGTAAGAGGATTTTATTATAATAATATGAGTCATTATACACATAAATTGATGAATATATAAATCGGGTATGGATATTTTAAAGATCACAAACAGAATTATAGAGATAAATCATTTCATACAACTTTATCAGATGTTGGACTAACCATTAATGTTTTTTCAATTATAATAAATTTGTATTAAGATTGTTCCAATTTATATTTTGATTTTGGTTCTATGTAATCTTTCATTTCTATGAAATTTCACGATAAATTTGAAATTTCCCTCAAATAAATGAAGCTAAAACAAGTGGTAAAAATGCATGGGGTTAGTATTAAAGATAAAATAAATTATTAGAAACTTCATGTTATTTTCTATGAAAGGGTTTACATGAAAACCTTATAGTATTTTATAATATAGTTTTTTATTTTATTCGTAGTGTGGATTGTATTTACTTTCATCATGTGAAGAAATATAATAAAGAAAAATATTTTGTTTTTAAAATGAGTTTTTGTTTGTATACAAGAATTAACTCATAAATTGTTTAACACATCATGAAAAAAATAAATTGAATAATAATTGAAAGTAATGATATATTTCGCATATTATTGACAAGAAGAAAAGGAAATTAAATTAGTGATATTCCCATAGTAAATGAATATATGGATTTATTTCCAAATGAATTTCAATTCTATTATAATAGAGTGGGATATTGAATTTATTATTGATTTTTTTTCTTATTCCTTATAATTATTTTTATTTTATAAACTACATTATAGATTTATTTTATAAATCTTCTCTTGAAATTAACATATTTATTAATTTATTCATCTATTTATTCATTGGTGTTTTATTCATTCCAAATTATCATGTTGTAAGGGAAACTTGACAATAAATACATGTTTTAACCATTTTAAAAATTAAATTTATAAATATTTACCCCTTGACTATATTATTAAAATAGTTTTATGTATTTATTTATATTCATTTAGATAAATTATAATGAAAATTCAATATCTCTTTCGACTTTGGCTCATAGGTTTTCAAAATAAATATTGTTATATATTCTATAAGGGATTTTTTGAATTTATTTAGAAAATGAAAAAAAGGAATGTTCTATTTTGTTAAACCTTATATAAACCCTTGCAAGAACCCTTACAATAATCATTAAAAATAAAATAACATCTCTTTTAATTATATATTTATTCTATGAAGAACATAATCAGTACATAATAAATTGGGGATCTATATCATTGTTTATCATAGTCATAAATAATTTATAAAGACCATAATAAAAAATAAACACAAAAAATGTTTCATTTTTATAATAAAACTCATAAAAATATACATTATAACCCATAAAGAAAACATTTTCAGATATCAACATATCTTTTAACCATTAAAAAAGAATTTCTAAAACTGAAATACATATAATATTAGGAAAGATTGTTTTTATTTAATGAAAATTTTCATATTTATAATGTAATCCATAGAGAAAATAATCTTTTAGTGGTGTAAAAATCCATCTACGTCTTATATGTTAAAATAAAACAATATTTTTTTCCTTTTGTAACTAAATTCAAAACATTTCATATAAAATACATAAACATTTTATTTGAAATACATTGAAAGAATGTAAAAAAAGATATAAAATATCATTTATAATTTATTTAGGTCATTATAAATGCATCTGTAAAATAATAATAGAAAATAGAAATCGAAGAAAATTATTTAGAAAATAAATCTTTAAAACGTTTAAAATAAGATTTTCTTAGTAAGGTGTCCTCTTACTCAAGTGTGCTTCGGCACATAAATTTTTAAATTCAATTTATAATGAGAATATATAAAATATATATATTATTAGTAAAATATTATTGGTTTAATACCCTATCATTATACGGTTTATTTCATTAATTAAATTATCATATTTGTTTACATGATCATTTAAATCCACGTCGGGTGTTTTGAGGAAATTCAGTTCATAATTTCCAAATGGAAATGGTATGGTCCACATGATAAAAGAGTTAAATGTTTAATCATATCATGACTATAATAATTAAAAAAATAACATTTTTTTATATTAATTATAATTTTGTGACCAACTATGTAATGCGTTAATGAAAATTGAATTACACTAAAAGATGGAGGGGGTGATCCTAATTTTCACATGAGTTATGTTTCTATTTAATGATTAACCATGTGGGAGATAAGATAATAATTATTTTAATATTGAATAAGTATTATAATTTTATCAACAAAATATAACAATATTAAATCCATCCCCATTACCATCCTTGAGAAGTGAATTTTCAAAAATGATGTACATCAGTATGTGTAGACATTATTCTATACGTACACATATATGATGATACCATTTTTGATGATTAGAATAGATTAAATATAGATGATATATTATATTTTAATAATAATATATATTACATAAATATCGTACATATATTAGATCAATATATCATAATATCCAACAATTAAATGTGGTGATGAGAAATAAAATACATTGATTTCCTAAATTCGTAATTCTCTTATTTTTAAAAACAGTAGTTTAATTTCCAATATAATGTAACATAGATGAATAAGGTTATTCCATTAAGAATAATAATTTATGTAATGTTTAAATTTCATCATTGGATTTTATCGTTGAGTATTGGGAGACTAATGTTGTACCTCTTCAAATGATGGTCTTTTCATATTAGATATTATCATATCTTTTGAAAACCATTTTTTTAAAGATAATGGATTGAAATAGTAAAAATAACATATCACCCATTTATATAACATTTTAACCATTGAATATTAATTTTAATAATTCCTTAAATAAAAATTTATCTTTAATACTCATTTCTCTGAGAAAGAAATAATATAGAAGAGGAAATTATTCAAATTATAACCAAAGGATGAAATTGGGATTATGAATTGGAAATAAATTGAGTTTGTATATTTTATTAGTTCTCTATATTGATACTAAATAATCCTTAAAATCTTCAAAAATGACCTTTAAATAAAATGGATACCCATTTACCTTCATTACTGATGAATTCATACCCTTATTTATCAAAAAAAATTATTGTTTCATACTCATTGGGTATTTTTGGGTTATGTTCTCTATCACTATCTATTTTTCCTCAGTAATTATTTTTTTATTAAATTTATATATTTTCACTTACCACCAATATTCTCCTTTTTTGGGAACATGATTTTGTTTTATTCTATGTGACCATCATATTTCCCTTCTCCACTCTCCAGAATAATGCTTTATTATCCCCCTTTATGACGTTGATTTATGAAAATGTATTTTTAAATGTTAATCTTTTCGTTTCCAAGATAAAGATAGAATTTTGAAAATGAAATTTATCAAAGTGGGTAGAATGAAATAAACTGATATTTTAATAGAATTTTATGTTCGATAGTGCATAAGACACACAACACTAATCTTAAACAAACCATTAAATTTTATTATTTAAATTTCACCATTATATCCTTGTATTTGGATTGGTGGATATGATTATTTGTAATTAAATTATAATATATATATAATTTTTTTACTCAAGAAAAATTTAATGAATTATTCTTTGTAATTAGGAACTAAAATTTCAATAAACTCATTTTATGATTCCAATATACATTTACTTCAAAAATGTTTATTATTTAATTTTTAAGGAAAGTATTATAATATGTTTCAACTAATTTTTGAAATTTTATTTAATAAAAGTGATATATTTTTCGAAATTAACCTATTAAATTTATCTAAGAGTAATGTTGTGAGATTTTTCTGAATTTTTTTTTCAATTAATATTGAAAAATACTAACTTTTGTTAAAAAAATTATTATTATTCAATAATATGATTAGGAATTTTATTAATAAATTTCTTCATTTTTGATATAATATAATTAATTAAATTAGAATAAAATCATCCATTATTTTGGTATAAGTTTATTTTTGGGAATATAAAAAAAATTAAAATTTTTTATGTCATATTACACATTATATTAAAAATGATTCATACTATATATTAGAATTGAATCCTAAACACAATATTAAAAATATGAAATTTTTTGGTTCATATTTTATAAATGGTCCAATTTTATTTTTTTCATTACGAATACTAATTTTATTACATATTTGACACTCGATCAGGGTAAAATGGGTAACAAATCATAAAAAACATTTCGATAAGTCCTAGAATTATTCCTGCCACATATATTAAATTTCATATAAATGTTTTTCCTACCATAAACATCCAAATTATAAAAATATAGCAATATCGTGATATTTTTCTATGATCATTGCCTCAATATGATTTTTGCTAAAGAATAAAAAAAGGGTCTCTATCTTTTTAAAAATATCTAATATTTTTTCTTATGGTTAAAAGTGGGTTATTTGAGGATATAATATTTTATTTTACATTATAATGATTTGTTTATTAAGAAAATTATTTATAATTATTTTAATGTAATAGTTACATTAAATGATTACGAAACACCACAAATATATGTGTTCAACTAATAATAAAATTATGTAAATGATTATAAAATAATTAAAATTAATATAATTTGGATGTATTATAGTGTTAAATTAATTTTTTGAGATAAATATAATATATTATGGAAACTTTAATATTTATATTGAAATTATTTTTCTATCTGTATGTCATTAATGTCAGACTATGTGAATAGATTAGAAAATGTCATTAATTTTATATCATTGTAAATAATAATTTATTTAATGATTTTTAATAAATAAAAATTTTATATTTATCCAATTTATTGTAATATGGTAGATCATATCAACCATAATCAACTTATGGGTCACTTGTAATTTTTTAGTAACTTTCTTGTATCTTATAGAGTAAAAACATTGATATCATGATAATCGTCAAAAGGGTTAAAATTGGGTTAAAACTGAGAGATAATTAAAAACCAACCTAATATTGTAAAAAATTAATTTATGATAGTATTTAAACTCATGTTAATATTTTTTTCAATATTTAAATTTTTATTCCCTTTCACATGAACAATAATTTATTATATTTAAATCATTTTAACTTTCAAGAAGTGTGTCCTTTCCTTTACTGTAAAATGAAACAACCACTCCAATATTCTGTAAAAAACTATTAGATATTAATCCCAAACATACCCAACCAAATCTTCTCATAAACATCCTTAGAGTATTATATAGGGGTTTTTCCCTTCAAAAGAAAATCATTAGGGTCTTTAAGAAAAAATCCATATGAGGTACCTCAAAGAGTCGATAATCGTTTAAACCAATCTCATTCATTTTACATCTTGTTTTACCGCCTTTAGTTATATCAAAAAACATTCATATCATAATATAAGAATATAATATATACTTATACATAATTATATTAGTGAAATAGCCCTATTCATCTCATTTTTATCCAACGGGGAATGAAATCATCATTCGTGTGTACTTGTGGACTACCACAACCCCAAAGAAATTGAGTTTCATTTTTTATCAATTATTGAGAATGTTGATTATAATACTGTTTTTAATAAATATATACGATATTCATGATATAGTTATTATAATGAAAATAAAATATATTACATATAACCTTACTCATTTATCCGTTAAAAATCTATAATGTCATTCGTGTGTATGTGTGGAATACCACCTCTATTAAGCGAGGTTATTCATTTGGCATGGCTTCTATTCAATGATATTTTAAAAAATAGGTCATGTATAATAAGGGTAAATAATTTGTTATTAATAATATTTGTATAATTTAATAATGATCTCATTGACCATTATAATCCTACCTAATCAATTTATGAATTTTAATATGAATTTTATCAACATGTCTGATTTGAATATAATTTATTCTGTAATTACTTGTATATATTTCACAACCCGTCCCCCGAGGCCCATGCCGTGACTACCCCTAGCCCACCTTCCATAGGCCAGGGGCTAGCGACTAGTACCAAAGGCATAAATCCCTAAACAGGGAAGGCATTGACCTTAAAACCGAATACACACACAATAGAGTACACAGCTGAATACAAAACACTATGTAAAACTATATAACCAGAGAGTGCTAAAAGTTAAGGGGCTGAAAATATAAGCTCAACATTAAAGTTCTAGTACAACTAAAAAGGGAAAAATAGCTGAAAGGTGAAAGGTAGCTCTTGGATCATCCACCATGAATCCTGCCTAAATGGTAGGTACAGATAGTCTCCTCAGCACACCATGTTTGTCAGTCTCCTCCAGATACCGACTAATCCTGAGGTCCACCTCCGGGTACCATCCAGCCATCATACACTCAGCCTCGGTCTGCGTTGTCCATCGTCTGCTTGCAACACAATGAGGTGCGGGCATGTCCCATGCTGGGGTGAGTATAACGATACTCAGTAGGAACCCTGAGACCCTCAATGTCTCACAATTTCCAACAAGGATAAACCACAAGTTATGAAATCAATAGATAACCCTACATAGATATATGCCCATACATATACCTAAGTTATCTAGTAATCCATTTCAATCATGAGGAAACACACAAGTTGCTGACTCAGCTCACACAATTATACATCTTATGTAATGAGAGATGATAAGATATAGCCACTGAATTATCTAAGTTGTCGGAGCTGCATAGGATCCAGGACCATGAGTTAGAACTGTCCGACCCAGACATGATCCAGGACCAGCTATTTTGTCGAACCCACATAGGATCCACGAATAGAAGTCAGAACACTCGGACTCGCACAGGATCCCAGAATAGTATTCAGAGCTATTGAATCCATACAGGATATAGGAATAGTATTCAGTGCTATCGATCCCACATAGTATCTAGGAATAGTCATTGGTGCTGTCGAACCCACACAGGATCTAGGTGCAGTCATCAGTGCACAGCCATCAAAAGGGTTCCGAACGAAGCAAGCTTGATTCCAGTAGGGTACACTCCTCAATCCAAGAGTTAATACATCAACTACAATGTAGACCCAAATATAAGTATCTCAAATTTCTTCTAAATAATTGGGGTCTCAATGCAACAGACGGTGCATCCATTGGATGCCTGATCTGTGAATTATTGGCATTTCTGTTCTGAGGGCCCGGTTGAATTTAGGTTTAATCCAACCCAACCATACCCCAAAAGCGTCCATAACACAACTGGGGTATACTAAAGGAACCTTATCTCTCCAAGATTTCTATCTTCGCATACGGTTCGTCAATCGGACACCCATAGGTTAGGTTACGGGAAAAAGAGTGGAAACAAGCCAAAACAGGTCTGGGTCCGGTCCGACCGTGTCGGACTGACCCGGCCAGACCCGACTCTAGACTGCGATCTAACCCGATTAGTGGGCTTGACCTGGTCCACAGGATTGTCCCAGTCTGCGGGGGTAGCCAAGCCTGTGAGGGAGTCCCGACTCGCGCTGGGTCCGGATGTGCTGGGTCCGGCCCACTGGTTTGGCGCCCCGGCCTGGCTGGCGGCCTGTGCGGCTAGCTAGCAGTCCGTGGGGTCCACCCTATCCATGTACAGGGGGAAGGAGCTCCCCCTTGAACCCGAATAGCTTATTAGTTTGGTTTTCTTCTAAAATCGGCACCACATGGCGCCGATCCGCCTCACGTGGGACCCAGCGGGGGTCCCACTCCTCCTGACTGGCCAAGAGGCCAGCCGTTCTTGCGCGGCGCCGTTGTGCCATGCCATCTCCGGCGACCCGGGGGCTCGGGCTGCCGGTCTTCCTCAGGGCATGCCTTGTGCTGGCCGCCACAACATCTCGGTAGCCAGGGGTCGCGACCCTGCTTCGATTCACCATGCGGCTGGGTTGTGCCATGCATTCTCCGGTGACCCGGTGGCTCGGGCTGCCGTCTTCCTTCGCAGTCGGCCTTGCGCCGACCACCAGGGTCTGCCAGATGCGGGATACTTCCCTGGCGGTGCGGTTGCACCACCACCATCCATGCAGTGTCAACTTCTATACTATTCTCCACGAACATTCTGTGGGTCACCAGACGAGTTCTCGTCCCACGATTCTCATTTCAGAAGAAGTCGCACCCTCCATGGATCGTCAACTTCGATCCGAAAACAAATTTTACGAGAGATGCTTAACTCGGACTCATGCCACATTGGGAATCAAAATCCATAAGAAAGGAGTAGGGTTCGGGCCTTGTTTATTTTTCCCACGACCTCTACGTTAGGGTGATATCAAGAGGCTTCAAATTCTAACCACGAAGGAAAATGAAGAAAACACAATAATTAACAAGCTTGAACCCCTTCCTCGGATTCGTTGTTCATTGATGAAGTCGTGGAAAGGCAGACATCGATTCATTGACATCGGGAAAGAAGATGAAGAAGTCGAGGACGACGTCACTGGCATTCTTCCAGGACGACGCATCCTCCCTTGTTCTGGTTGAAGATCATTCTTCATTGGCAGAAGAAGTGTTCTTCATTGGAGAATTCTTTTCCTCCCAAGCTCTCCTTTTTCCAAAGCTCCACCAAATGAAAATTCCAACAAAAAATAATGGATTGAGTTAATCCATTATTTAATTATTGGCTGAAGTATTCAAAATATTCAAATTAATTAATTAATTCTCCATTAATTAATTTGAGTGGATTCGCGCCATAAAGTGGGGAGCCCAAGAGGCTCTCCTCACTTAATGGGAAGTTCAAGAGGCTTCCAACTTGGGTGGTCCCCATCAAATTAATCCTCACATGGGAGGTTGAGTTCGGGTGGGCCCCACCACTATAAACTTTCATGGGAGGTTTAGGTGTGGTGGTCCTCACCTCCAACCTCCACAAGGTGGTTATAATAAATAAAATAAAATAAAATAAGGCATGAACTTATTTTATTTTATTATTCCACGAAAAACGCAAAAACTATCTTTTATTCCTGACTATCTGGCGTCGATGTGAAAGTCTTTTTATGTAAATACCGTTGTTGTGAGATCAATGGTGCCCTTGGATTTCACTTTCGAGAACCGGTTCAAAAGTTATAAAATTACACCCATACGTTTACTGAATGTACTCGAACAAAATTTAGAAATTGATTCCGAGCACACAGGGCCTCTGAATCACGCACCATCAATTTTTGCAGACTCATAAAATTCCATTGAATTTAAGAAAAAAAAGTTCACAGAAATTCCAGGTCTTCACAATCTCCCCACCTTAGGTCTTTACCTCCCCGTAAGATACAACTCAAACTAAGGAAACAGATGGGGGTACTGAGCAAACATCTGAGCCTCTCGCTCACATGTGCACTCCTGGAGGTTCTCGTGTTGTCAGCCTATGCGCACCAGAGGTATCGAACGTCCACGTAGGACTAGCTCCTACCAATCATCAATCTCCACTAGAACCTCCATAAAAGTCACCCCATCATAGACGTCTAGCTCCCCATGGTCGATGATGTGTGAAAGGTCATGCATGTATCTTCTCAGCTGAGATATGTTGAAGAGGTCGTGCACCTGGTGCAACTAAGGTAGAAGAGCTAAGCGATAATCCACCTCGCCAACTTTGTTAAGGACCTGAAAAGGTCCTATGAATCGTGGAGATAACTATCCACCTCAGCCAAATCTCTGTAGACCATATCAGAGTGAGACCCGCAGAATGACATGACTGCTATCCTCAAACTCCAAAGGTCTATGTCTCATGTCAACATACAACTTCTGCCTGATCTATGTAGTCTACATCTTATCCTGGATGATTTTCACCTTCTCTATGGTATCCCGTACCATCTTTGGTCCCACCAGTGTTTACTCCCCAAGGTTTGTCAAGCACAACAGTGATCTGCAAGGTCGCCCATATAACGCCTCGAATGGTGTCATCCCAATGGTGGAGTGATATTTGTGGTTGTTAGAAAACTCCACCAAAGGAAAGTGATCCTCCTAGCTGTGATCGAAGTCGACGACACCTGCACACATAATGTCCTCGAGGGTCTGAATGGTTCACTCAATCGGACCATCTTTCTGGGGATGGAAGGTGGTGCTCAAACAAAGCTGTGTCCCAATAGCCTAATGAAAACCCTTCCATACACGGGATGTAAATCGTGCATCATGATCAGAGAAAATAGGAGAAGGTACTCAATGTAGCTACACAATCTCCTGCACGTAGAGGCATCCCAAGATCTATACTGAACCCTTCTCTCTGATCGGTAGGATGTGGGCTGACATGGTGAGTTGGCCGATGATCACCCAAATCATGTCGTAACCCCTGGATGTATGTGGAATTCCTGTCATGATGTCCATGGATATCCCATCCCACTTCCATTCTGGGACCTCTAAAGGTTGAACCAAGCCTACTGGTACCTGATGCTCTGCCATCACTTGCGAAAAAATGAGAATCGTGAGACAAACTCCGCTACTACCTTCTCCATACCTGGACACCTGCTCTATCGTCGAAGGTCCTAGTACATCATCGCCACTACCAGATGTACTGATATAGGAGATGTGTGGAACTCCCTCAACACTTCCTCTTGAAGCGATGCTGGAACCATAGTACGTCCTCCAAAGATGATGACGTGCTCCCCACTTTTAGAAAATCCATCAGGTGCCTACCCTGTGGATATATGAGCATGTCGTTTCTTACAGTCAATGTCCCCAGGCTGTGCCTACCTAACTCGCAAAAGAAGTGGAGGTGTGACTTTAAGAGACTGAAGGAATGATTTTCCATCTCTGTTCTCAAATGATATCTGCAAAGCGGCCAGCTGCTCCATCTCCTCACCTAGTAGTTTTATACTAAATCTCCTGCTGATCGCATCGACAACAACGTTCCCATTCCCAGGATTATAGACTATCTTGTATTCATAGTCATGAAGGAACTCAAGCCAATGTTTCTGTCTCAAATTCTGGTCCTTCTGAGAGAAGATATACCTGAGACTCTTGTGATAATAGTATACGATAAAACGTCCAACCATAAGATAGTTTTGGCACATCTTCAAGGAAAAGACCACTACTGCTAACTCCAGGTCATGGGTAGCATAGTTCTGCTCATGTTGTCTCAGCTACCGATAACCATATGCGATCACTGCTCGCTCCTGCATCAAGACACACCTGAGTCCGGTCCATTATGTGTTGTAGTAGACTATGTACCCTACGCCTTCCTCTGGAATCCTCAAGATGGGGTCACTAGTCAGCCTTTTCCTTATCTCTTGAAAGATATATTGGTATCTCTCCGACCATATGAAGGTTTTCCCCTTCTTCATCAAGGATGATAGTGGTCCTAAAAATCTGGAAATGTCTGGTACAAACCTCTGATAATATCCAGCCGGACCCAGAAAACTACATACCTCTGTCAATCTTCTAGGTGGCTCCCAAGAAAGTATCGCCTCAATCTTCACCGGATCCATTGCAACACCAGCCTCCGAGATGACATGTCCCAAAAATTGAGCCTCTCGGATCCAAAACTAGCACATTGAGAGCATACCATAAAGCTGGTGCTCTCGAAGTGTGTCCAGTACGACCCGCAAATGGTAGGCATGCTCTTCCTCAGTAGTCGAGTAGATCCGAATGTCGTCATTGATGAATACAACAAAAAAATTGAGGTATGGCTAAAAGATCTAGTTCATTAGTCCCATGAACACTGGTTGATCATTGGGTATGCCGAAAGGCATAACCAAGAACATGTAGTGGTCGTACCGACACCTGAAGGTCGTATTCTGCACATCCTCATCTCGCACTCTGAGCTGGTGATAGCCTGATCTGAGGTCTATCATTGAGAACCATCGTGCTCCCTTTAGCTAATCAAAGTGGCTGACAATCCTCAAGAGTGATTACTTGTTCATCAAGGCCATCTATTTCTATTGACGGTAGTCAACAAAAAGCCTCAGGCTCCCATACGCCTTCTTAGCGAATATAATCGCAGCTTCCCAGGGAGAAACACTGGGCCGGTTGAATCGCTTCCCCTGAAATTCCTCCAACAATACTCATAGCTCACCAAGCTCATAATGAGCCATCCGATATGCTGGTGTAGATATCGGTGTCTACCTAAGGTACAAGTCAATATAGTAGTCCACCTCTCTGCGAGTAGGTAGTCCTGGAACATCATCAGGGAAAAAATCTGCGTATTGCTCTAGCACTACAAGATGTCTCGGACTCTCCACATAAACTTCTCTGAGGGTAAGGCAAGCCAACTGATGAGTATTTGGATACACCCACCTCCGAGTAAGTCTGTCCTGTGCTACAAAGGCTCCCTTCTTTCTGGTGAAGGTAATCCTGGTCTCATCCTTGTGAAGACACCGCACGTTGCGCCTAATACATTCAATCAGAGCATTGACTGTAGATAACTATTTCATTCCCAATATGACTTCATAAGGCCTCGATGCCACAATTAAGAGATCATAGTAAAATATCTCACCTCCTAGAATAATCTCACACTGTCGGCACTAGTGCATAATCATCGAGTCTGCTCCCGTAGAAGTCTCTAGCCATAAGGATCGACCCAATGGCTCCGTCGGAATCTCCGAGCTCTGAATAAGGGCGGTGGAAATGACAGAGTGACTGAAGCCTAAGTCTATAAGAACTGAAACCATGGTGGAGTAGACACAGATCATACCTCGAATCATCACCAGAGCACTGTGATTGTAAGGCTCAACTACTTGGAGCAAAGTTGTCCCCTGTCAACCTACTCCCTATGGTCGGGGTGGACCTTCTAGTGGTGGTGGTGGTAACACCTCAAAACGTCGCCCACTTCTAGATGCATGAACAAATCCTCTTCCATGTCCACATGCACCCTGTGGATTGCATCGATCTAACCTCAACCTCTGCTAGAGTGGTCCCTCAACTGTCTGTTGATCATCTGAATGGTGGGTCAGACAGTCACGATTCATGTGACCCTGCCCACCGCATGTGAAACACTGCATGTTCCTCGAATGACTAGCTATGTCTCGTCTGCTTAAAATAACCGAATCTATGTCTTGAGGTCGTCCACTAGATGTTCTGGTCTTCTTATACCTCTGTGATGGCTGTCTGGTGACTGTTGTAGAAGACTCCACTACGTGACGCCCAGTGGTGGGTCTCGCTACTGGTGACTGCTCAGCAAGAAAACTCTCCACTAAGAGGAATTGCTCCAACCCCCTTCCCAGCATTAGGATGATGAGGGAGATCATCAAGGCCATGATCACTCGCCTAATCCCCTGATCAATGGTCCAGGCCATGAAGAATGGGTCTTGCACCTTATCTGTGGAGTAGCACAGGAGGTCGGTGAACCTCACTGAGTACTGAGCTACCCTCATACTACCCTACTGTAGATACAGTATCTCCCGTATCCGCACTACACATAGGGTGGCTGGGACAAACTCTTCCCGAAACAGGATCTCAAAGTCTTCCTAGATAAGTGTTTCCTCGTCATGCACCTGATGCATCAAGCTCCACCATCTTCCTGATGCTTCATGAAGGAGACTCGCACTAAGGATCACCATAAGGTCTCAAAGTGTCCCTACCTATTTGGAAACTCTCACCACAGCCTCCAGCCAATCCTCAGCTTCCTGCTGGTCCATCTCATTCCTGTACCTAGGCGGTCTCTGGTGCTGGAACTTGTGCAATGTGATCAGGCAGTGTGTACTCTCTATTTATGGGGCTGGTGCGATCAGTGTCTCAACAGGCAGTGGTACCACTGCAGCCTCTATTGTGATAGGGCCCTGCACTGAGGCCTCGTAGCTCAGTGTGCTGCCATCTCGTACAAAACATGGAACCCTGGATGGTTGTCTACGTGGGGCTATCCTTATAAGAAACAAATGTGCCATGTTCAATAAGTTAAACCTGGGGAGATGACTCCAAGAGATCACTAAGATAACTCTTGAAACACACACGAAATCATTGTTTTCGTGCAATAAGTCAAAAATCAGAAGTCAATGTCCTAGTGTCTGGATACGTTGGCCGCCACACCAACACTGGACTCCCTGAACTGAAAACCGCACTCAGTACCCTTAACACTATTGTTTCATAGAAAATATCAAAGTCTTATGTTCTGTGGTAGAACAGAATCCTCTAAAACCAATTTGTCATGACTCGTCCCTTGGGTCCTATGCCTTGACTACCCCATGCCCGCCTTCCATAGGCCAGGGGCTAGTGACTAGCACCAATGACTTAAATCCCTAAATTGGGAAGGCATTGAATTAATAACTGAAAACAAAAAAAACATATTACACAGCAGAAAACAAAACACTAAGTAAAACTGTATAATAATAGAGTGCTGAAATTAAAGGGGTCGTAAATACAAGCCCTACTATAAAGTACAAGTACAACTGAAAAGGAAAAAACAGCTAAAAGGAGAAAAGCATCTCCTGGATCATCCACCACAGATCCTTCCTGAAGGATAGGTACTGATAGCCTCCCAAGTACACCACATCCGTCAATCTCCTCCAGGTACTGAATCGTCATGAGTTCTACCTCTAGGTACCGTCCAGTCCCCGTACACTCAGCCTTGGTCAGCCTTTTCCATCGTCTACATCCACCACAACAAGGTGTTGGCATGGCCCATGCAGGGCTGAGTATAACGATACTCAATAGGGACCCCGAGACCCTCAATGTCTCACAAAATACATCAAGGATAAACCACAAGGTATTAAATCAACAGATAACTCTACATAGGTATATGCCCATACATATACCTATGTTATCGAGTAATTCATCTCAATCACGAGGAAGATAAACAAGTTAATGACTTAGCTCACACATGTATACAACTTATGTAAAGAGAGATGATCAGATATAGCCACTGAATCAACTATGATGTTGGACCCACACAGGATCAAAGATCAGCAGTTAGAGCTGTCAGACCCACATAGGATCTAGGAACAGTAGTCAGAGTTGTCAGACCTACACAGGATCGAAGACAAGCAATTTTGTTGAACCCACACAGGATCCAGGAATAGAATTCAGAACTGTCAGACCCACACAAGATATAGGAACGGTAGTTATAGATTTCGAATTCGTATGGGATCCATGAACCGTCGTCAGTGCTATCGAACCCATATAGGTTCCAGGAATAGTAATCGATGTGGTCGAGCCCACACTGGATCCAGGAACAGTCATCAGTGCATAGCAAGCCACAGGGTTACGTACGAAGCATGCTTGATTCCGAGAGGGTCTGATCCTCATGCCGAGTGTCGATACATCAACTGCCACGAAGTCCCAAGAAGAAGTATCTCAATAGTCTACCACATCATAAGGGTCTCAACGTAATAGATGGCGCATCAATCAGACTCTCGGTCTTTGAATTATTGGCCTTTTATTCCAAGGTCCCAGTTGGATTTAGGATCAATCCAACCCGACCATAAACAAACTACGTCCAAACCACAAGTGGGGTTTTCCAAAAGAGTTTCTTCCCTCCATGCTTTCCATCATCGTAGACAGTTTGTTAATCATACACTAATAGCACAAGTTTTGGGGAAAAGAGTGGAAATAGGTCAGAATGGTTCCGGGCCTGGTCCGGCCCAGTCGGCCCAACCCGGTCCGACTCGGGACCGGACTAGGGTCTGACCCGGTTCTTGGGTCCGACCCGGTCCTCGGGGGCGGCCTGGCCCACAATGGGTCCGACCGCACTGGGTCCGGCCCGTGCCAGGTCTGTCCCGCTCTAGGTCCGACCCCCGTGGCTAGCAGCCCAACCTGGCTGGCGGCCCGTGGGTTCCGCCCTTGCCACATCCAGGGGGAAGGCACACCCCTGGATCCCGAATGACTTAGTTGTTTGAGTGTCTTCCAAAACCGGTGCAAGGTGGCGCCGGTCCGCATCACCTGGGACCCAGCGGGGGTCCCGCTTCTCCTTGCTGGCCGAGCGGCCAACCGCTTTCATGTGGCGCCGTTGCACCACGCCCCCTCAGGCGACCAGGTGGCTTGGTCTATCAGTCTTCCTCAAATCCAGCCTTGCACGGTCTACCACTACATCATTGTAGCCAGGGTTCATGGCCCTCGTTCGATCCACCGCGCGGCGTGGTAGCACCGCACCTTCTCTAGCGACTGGGCTGCTCAGGCCGCCGACTTCATTCGAGGTTGGCCTTTCACCGGCCGCTGCTGCACCACCGAAGCCCGTTGGTTACGGGTTACTTCCCCGGTGGCACGGTTGCACCGCCGCCATCCATGCATTGTCTTTTTCTATACCATTCGATGGAAACTTTCCGTGGGTCCCTGGACGAGTCTTGGTGGCCCGATTCTTGTTTTAGAAAAAAATTTGCACTCCTTGGCTCCTCAACCTTGAACCGAAAACAAATATGATGATATATTCTCATCTCGGACTCATGATACGTTGGGCATAAAAATCCACAACAAAGGCGGAGTGGTCAGACCATGTTTTTTCGGCTCGCACCCTCCACATTACGGTGATATCAAGCGGCTTCGAATTCTAATCACGATGGAAAACAAAGAACACACAAACAATTAACAAGCTTGAACCCCTACGCCGGAATTGTTGTTCATTGACGATGTCAAAGAATGGAGGACGTCAAATCATTGACATAGGGAAAGAAGATGAAGATTCCAAGGATGAAGTCGTCAGCGTTCTTCAAAGACGGTGCTTCCTCTATTGTTTCGGTTGAAGATCATTCTTCATTGGCAGAAGAAGTGTTCTTCGTTTGAGAATTCTTTTCCTCCCAAGCTCTCCTTTTCCACAAGCTCCACCAAATGAAAATTCCAACAAAAAATAATGGATTAAGTTAATCTATTATTTAATTGTTGGCCCAAATATTCAAAAGAATCCAATTAATTAGTTAATGATCCATTAGTTAATTTGAGTGGATTGACACCATAATGTGGGGATCTCAAGAGGATCTCCCCACTTAACAAGAAGTTCAAGAGGGTTCCAAGTCTGGTAGTCCCAACCAAATTAATCCTCACATGGGAGGTTGAGTTTTGCTGGGCCCCACCACCATAACCTCTCATGGGAGGTTAATGTGTGGTGGTCCCCACCTCCAACCTCAACATGGTGGTTATGAAAAATAAAATAAAATAAAATAAGACATGTACTTATTTTATTTTATTATTCCATGAAAACCCCAAAAACTATCTTTTATTCCCGACCGTCTGCCTTTGAGGTGAAAGTATTTTTAAGCGAATACTAGCATTATGAGATCAACGGTGCCCTCAGATTTCAATTCCAAGCACCGATTCAAATGTTACAAAATCGTGCCCGTACATTTACTAAACGTACCTGATCAAAACTTTAGAAATTGATTTCGGCACACCGGGCCTCAGAATCATGCACCATCAGTTTTCACGAACTTGTAAAATTCCCTTTCATTTATGAAAAAAATTTCCACAAAAATTCCTGGTTATTACAATATAAGTGAAATGAAATAAAAAAATAAATAAGAAAAAAATTATTAAGAAACTGAATAATTAATATAACTTATTTATTCAATATGATAAAAAACCAACATGTCATGTCAGACTTGAGGTAAGGTCCACTTTACCTTAAAATTTCCTTATAAATGTTTTCATTAATTAATTTCTAAATATCGCTATTAAATTTAAATATTCATAAAATAATAGTATGGATGTATTTATATAAATACAAATAAATTATATAAGAACTTTTCTGTCTCTTTTCACATACTTCTAAATAATTAAAAAATGATCTTTTTTAGGTATTTTATATGGGCTATTTTGTATTTATCAACCAATAGAAAATAGAATGTTCTATTTTTATATATATATGACTTTAATATATTTCACCATCACCACAATATTTATTTTATGGTTTGATAAATTGATAATATTCAATATTTTTATTCAATTAAAAACCTTATATCCATTTTTTCTACCTATTTTACTTTTGAATATTGGATTTTAAATGAATGAGATATATCATTATCCTACAATATTTTTCTCATGATTTTAAAATTGTATTCTAATGATTTTGATTATATAAATGATATATTTTATGTGTTTCATTTATTTTATGATACTTTATCATTTTTTATGATAATGGGTGGGCCTCATATAGCTAATCAATTCATTGGATAATGACTATGTTCATTGATGGATTTTGTTGGAATTAATCAAGAATGAAATTCCATTTTAAAGTGATCTAGAAATTGATATATAAATATGTTGTTCCAAGGAAACTAAATTTAAAGGATATTTGTGGTTTATTGTTTTGTATAATTATGACAAACCAATATATAACAAACCCACACATTACAAAGTGGAAACTTCCACTCAATATCTATTATGAATAAAATACATTACATTTAAAATGAATTTTTTTTTTCAATTAAAATAATTATGATTATCAACATTACCTCATATATGTTCCCACTCATTTTGAAATATGATAAAAATTATTTGTAAATGTTATATGAGAACAATAATATCAGAAATATACATGTAATAATTGAAAATAAACATGTTAGACCCTTTCAAAACCATGATATTTTATAGGAGTGTGTACCTTAAACAAAATAAACATCGATCTCAAATAATCATGTCAGTTCCCATATTTTTCTATAAAATGATTCATAAGAAAATCTAATGTTAAAATAGTAATCAATTCGTTTTATTAAATAATGATAATTGATGAAAACTTTTTCCAAAACACATACTTTTTACCCATAAGGAATATAATTCTTCCTTTAAACAAATGATCATTTTCTAACCTTATATCTTGTATTCTTCACCTGTTTTATCATTTTAGTTATTTTTAAATCCATGAAAAAGTCTCTCCCCAAAATATCTACCGATTTTGTAGTGGTCATGGTCGAACCAATAGAACAATCCTAGAGGTCTAGAGTTGTAATCCAAATAGTTTGTCCGGGGTGAAGGAATAAGTCATAACTAACCTATTTCAACTTTATTTCTTCTTCTACCGCCACAAAATATTTTTTATAGTACTATTATAATATTATCTGTATCTTACATAAACATAAATATTATTAATTTTATTCTACGACTATTTTCATCGGTTTTATCAACATATGGAAAATAAAAAACATTTCTCACACATATGTGTGGATTACCAACTCTATGAAGTAACGTGATTCATTTTTCATGACCACATCACAAGAATAATTATTATGATAGAATTAATATATATATATATATGATATTTATGAAAGAATTATAATTTCTAAAATATAATATATTATCTATTATCTATCCTTTCTATCCTTTTAAAAATGATATCATCATTTGTGTATACATCTGGACTACCACCACCATGAAGTGATTTGATTCACATTTCCTATATGTTCCTCATGGATGGTTACAAAATGAAACATAATTTATTTAAATTATAATAATTTCATGAATCATATTTTTTAAATTATGTATCAATTACCCATTTGACCATAGTTAACAAATTCATGACATTTCTAACTTATTAGATGAATATTTTCAAAATGTCTGATGTCAACATAACTGATTAAGTAATTATGTATAAGATATATATAAGTAAAATAAAACTAAAAATAAAAATTAAAAGGGTTATTAATTAGTTAAATTATAAACTTATGTTTTTTATTCAATAATATAAACAAAGTATGTGAAAATTCAGACTCAAGATAAGAGAAAAGTTATATTAGAATTTTTTTTAAAGGTTTAATGATTAATTTTATAAATATTTTTCAACCATAACCAGATTAGTAACATTATTTTATATTTTTATTTTTATTTAAATTTATAAATGTTAAAATAATTTTTATTTTACTTTTTACATTCTTTTTTGGGTTTATAAAAGAGTATTTAGAGGTATTTTACACATAAAATATTGAATTTATTTTCAAAAGGGAAAGGGAATGTCCACTTTTAATATATACAACATCATGGTCATTTCCCTCAAAAAAAGATATTTTATTTTTGGATTAATTTATAATGTTATATTTTTTATTAAAATTAAAACTCTCTTTCCCATTGTTCAGGTTATTGATGTTTTGGAAATTTGATTTAAAATAAAATAGATATGTTAATAACTGAAAAAGTTTTTCTTATGGGTTCAAAAGTATATTTGTAGGATTTTAATGAAATAAATGGAATATATTATATGTTTATTATATTCTATATTAAATTTAAATTGATTATAATTATTTATAATCTTAATATATCTATTAAATGAATTGGTTGATGATTTTTTTCCCATAAAATAATATAATCCATGAAAAAAATATTCTTAAAAAAATACCTTTTACAATTTATGGGAATATTCATTCCATTAAAAGTATAATTATCATATCTTATTAAAAAAATATTACATTAAAACTAATTATAAATAATATAATATTAATAAAGGTTCCTTATGAAATCATCTTTATATAGCCATTACAAATGGAATAAGTTACTTGGTTAATTCCAATATAATTATCCAGAGAACAAAATCATAACCCAATAAATTAGTGAGAAATATCTAGATCAAAAATAATTAAAATAAATTTTCCAAGAACATTACATACATAAAAACATATATCTTATAATTTCTAACATAAAATTTCATTAAATATTTGGGTTAAAACATATATATAATCGCTTACTGAAATTTCAAATTTAACTTGTTTTAGAAAATGTGTAAAAATATTTATTAAAAACCATTATAAATAATTTAAAACATTGTATAAAACTTATTTCAATATACATATATTAGTATTAATAACATACTATAAATACTTTAAGTAATTTTATCATATAATAAAAATTGAATAAAAACTCTAACACATTTTATAATTATGTTTTGAATAAAAATCACTTACGATTTGACAACTTTTTAACCAATGAATCAATAAAAGAAAAAAAACAATGGGATTTTGAAATACATTAATTTTGAGTGAAAATGATAAAATAAATCCATAAGTAATTTTACATACCATGAAAAATAAAAAAGTGGTTCCAATAGCCTATGTCTCAAGGAAATTGAATTTAGATTAGAAATCCCTTACCTCATCTCCCACCTAACATGTACACTGTTTGACTCTTATAATGAATGTAGATTAATTATTTACCTTTTATAATACTATTTAAGATTACTACCTAATCATAATCTATTTTACTAATTTATTTCCATGTTCTATATTGTTACTAAATCAATTGTGTTCATGTTAGAGGAATTTATGATGTTTTATTCATAATTATAAAATGACACGAGATGTGGATTGTGCTCAAAATAAATTTTGTCTATCATCTATTGAATAATTATCGTAAAATAATAATCATTTTTATATATCAAATAAAATGTTATAATCATCCATTAAATGCATACATAAAAAATGAATCATATCACTTTATGAAGATGATATTCCACATATACACCAAAAAGACATTATTGTTTTTTAACAGTTGTAAGGGAAATAAGGTAAGTAAAATTTTATATTTATAGAATAATAATAATTTATTTAATATCTTATATATTCATAAAATCCATCATAGTTACCATCCATGTGAGTTGGTGATGAAAAACAAAACACATCGCTTCTTGAAGGTGGTAGTCCACATATTTACACAAACGATGATTTCATTCCCCATAGGATGGAAAAGAATTAAATATGGTTGTACCATAAACATAATAGAATAAAATTATATTTTATAAAATTTTATTATTTTAATTTAATGGTTAGGATATAATTGTAGGAGGAAAAATAATTTGTAAAATTAATCACTTCAGTTAAAATAATTACATCCAATTTGAGAGAACTCCATTGGATTTCTTCTTAAAGACCCGGGGTGGTATTATAGATGGACCATAACACCTATAAGATGGATAATTATTTTTTAGAATAATTTTTTTATTGTTTAGTCCGGATAACTATCCCATGGTGGTGTGAATATTAGAGGATAGGTGGTTCCATTTTATAGTGAATGAATGGACACACTAGGAATTACATTTAATATTTTAATATAATAATTTTCTTCATGTTAAAGTGTAAAATAGTGGAAACAACATTTTAGATAAGATATGGTAATATTTAAAACATTTCAACCACAAAAATTTATATAGGTTTATATCATATTTTAAACCATATTTTTTGGTTTAATCAATTTAATAACCAAATTTATCCTGAAACAATAAAACATTTTCAATATTTAAGTGCTATAAATTTATTTAAAAGGTATAAATTCGATAAAAAATGGTTTATGGATAAAACTTTAGACCATTTATAATACCAATTGTCCTATTTTATTATTATTTCAATTTTTAATTCATTTATTAATATATTATTAATTTAAAATACCATTAAATTCATTTTAAGAACTATTCAAATACATATAATTTAAACCTATAAATCAAGGTATTAAATTAAAATATAAA
>CAUJRU010002111.1:0-93763 GCA_963277665.1 Viscum album
ACCAGTAATAAGAAATTCTTCATTGATGCACCCGATCCAGTAGTCTTAGAGATTTTTTTTGATTTACAAGGACAGTTAGAACATGGTATCCTTCTTAAATGATGAAATGCTCTAAATTTTTCCTAAGTCAAGTGACCTAGTGAGCATTTCCTGATTTTTTATAAGGCCATATGCTGGGCCTTATAATATTTGTATCTATTTATTCACTTTTACCTTACTTTTTCTTAAGGTTTCATATGGAGGAAGACTTAGTGGGAATGAACTTGGATTTTTCTTAGGCCGCCTTCTTACAGGTTTTCATCCTTACAAGTTTCTATACCTATTTTATATTATCATTTCTCAATATTACATGGATCACACAAAGTGTATGTCCAATGATAAAATACCAAATTTTTTCCCAATATTCCCTTATTGGGTTTTCATCTTGGTGAGTATTATGTCTCATTATGTTTTAAGGTCCTGCAAGATATACCATCATTGTGATGTAGTTTAGGGTCTTTGAGCTTGGAACTTTGGTGTACTATAGTCTGAGGTCTTCTAGCTCAGACCTTCTTATCACTTTGTTCTAGGGTCTTCTAGATCTAAAAATTATAGAATATGGGACTGGGAGACCATGGACGACTCAAAACACTATGAGGTGTTGAGTTCCGCCATGGCCCTTCTAGGGATCATGAGGATTGGAGTTACTTTATCGTAAGAAGAAAATGTATTTAGTTGGTTGGTTAAATCCATTATGCATAAATAGAATGGCCAAGAAAAGATGATTTCCACTCTTTTCCAAGGGATGTGGAATATTTATGGAAATAATTTTGGCAAAGGGTGAAATACTAGGGATACTAGACCAGCTTGGATAGTTAGAGTATAGGTGATGTAAATCACAACCCGGAAGTTTGAGCCGAGTAATATGGAATGCTAGGTATGTTCCTTAACACTATGGGGCATTAGGTTCTTCCATGGTGTCATTAGGTCTCACAAGGATTATAATATTCTTTATTGAAAGGAGTAGATTCTTTTAGTTGATGGGTTAAAACCCTTATGCATCGATATCATTGCTAAGAAAAGCTGATCCCAATATCTTTCTAGGGGTCATAGAAGACATGTGAAGAATAAAATGTCTAGATTATGATGTTTTACATGAAAGGAAAGATATCCAGGAACAGATCTAGTACCCTAGGGAAATATAACTCTTATGTTATGAAGCTCGAGCCCTACACCTTGTGGTTTCAAAGCATGAGGCATGGGCCATCGAAGGGTTTGAGAATGGAGTATCACATTCTGGCCTTGATAAAAGGTATAAATCATGGTGATGAAATGTCAAGGATATCATATCCACTTAAAAAATATAGTATAGAGACTATAAATCATTGTACAAAGTTCTTAGGTCATGAGGTAGGTATGGGGAAGTCACACCGGGGATATCTTAAAAGACTATTAGGTTCTCAGTTCCATCATAATGATGCGAGTATCACATGAATCAGAAGTCCCTTTATGTTAGACCAATATGTCGTCAGTTGGTGGTTATAAATCCCTTCTTTGTCAGTAGCATGTTCAACCAATAGATATTCCTTTCTTATTTAGGGTTTATGAAAGGTTTTCGATGATCTAAGACACTTAAAATCATGAGACATGATTTATGGAAATTTTAATATCTAAGAAGGGTTCGAACACCCTAACAGTTGGGCCACCACCTAGAGAACATATTCTCATAGTGAGGAGATGTGATAAATCACTGTTCTAACTTTTTCTTGGACCATGGGGTCTGATAAGAATAACGTGGCTTTTACTAGGCCTGTGGAGTATACCATATGAGAATTATGACTTTTATTTGTGCCCTAATTTTTACCTAAACTCCAAGGATAAAGAGTTTAACAGGTGGAGACTTTAATTTTTCTTAGGTCAACCTTTGTGGGTTTTTTCCCTGAAAAGTTTTGCGCCTCATTTTTTGGAAGTTTAATATCTTGCGATTTGGACCATATATGCTAGAGTTTAAGGTCGTGAAACTTTGATCAAAGAACCGACCGTTTAAGGTCATGAATCACATGGACTTAATATTGGGGTTTTCACAAAAGAGCCAGATTAAGATACCTAGGGTCAAGATTACTCTTACATCCTTCTAAGTGGGAGGTGGGAATGTCAAAAATCACAGCTTCATTTCCTCAATTCAAGAGAAATGATATGGGACAATCATACTGAGTATGTCCCAAAACACCCTAATATGGTCGGTTTTTCCTCGGCTCAAAAGAATCTGGAGGCCCTTTATATTGGACAAAGATGTCACCAGTTGGTGGGTCTAAATCCCTTTTGCATCTATAGCATGGCCAACTAAGAGATATCTTTTTACCTTTTCAAGGGAAATGAAAGGATTGTGGTAATATGATGCATACAAGTCATGAAGTGTGAAACATGGATTTAGGTACTTTTAAAAGATGGAATAAGTTCCCCATACTCTGGTTGACCAAGGTAAGTCTATTGTGGTCCTTTGATAAGGAATAAAATATGAGAGATGTTCTGCACAATTTTATCATCATGCAGTGGGGATGTTTGTTTTATAGTTTAAATGTCATGAAAAAAAGACATTTGTATTATAATTTAACATCATGTGGTAAGGATGTACTTCTATATAGTTTATCATCATGATGTAAGGATGTAATTCCATGAAATTTAGAGTCATGTGTTAAGGATGTAGGAACTGATGTGAAAGTGTGAAAATGTTGTGGATGGAACCAAAGGTGGAGACTTTGGTGCCACTACATATCTAGTGAGGATGAGAATCAAGCCACATGTAGTTATAGATGAAGTATCCAATGTAGGTATGACCCATATGAAAGGAGGGGGAATTTTTATATTTGTTCATTATGACTAGGCTCGGAGTTGTATATTTGGTATTCACTATGTGTCCTGTAAGGACATGAATCAAGTCACACATACTTCTTGAACAGGAAATAATCTATATAGCTTTGACCAATATGTATAGGTGGGAATTATTTCCATTGACCATTGTAGCTGAGCCCATGATTAGAAATCCAGGCTTCACTATGTATCCTGTGATGACATGAATCAATCTATATGTAGTTCTTGATGTTTTGGGTAGATTAATATCATGCATTAAGGACAAGGGTAAACTGATGTTAATAAATGGGAATTTTGTGGTTGGGACCAAATACAGAGGTTTGGGCATCACTACATATCTCATTAGAATGAGAATCAAACCATACATAGTTCTTTGTGATCCCATGAAGTTTAACATTATGCGGTGAGGATAGAGGAAAAACAACATGAATTGATGGGAATATTATAGTTGGACACAAGTGTGGAAGTTTGTACATCACTACATATCTTAGGAGAATTATAATCAAACCACATGCAGTTATGAAAAACCATTCAGTTTAAAGTCATGCGGAAAAGACATTGATTGTGTAGTTTAACGTTATGCAGAAAGGAATCACAATATGCATTTTAAGGTCCTGCATTCAAAACCAAAATGGAACTTTTGTATACCATTATGCCTTTCTTACGAGGGTAAGTCCCTACCTCAATTACTAAGCTCATGTAAACTATGCTTAGGGAATGGTATGGGTTTACTGAAAATGGAGAGACAGACGGGGGTACAATAAGGGAATTTTGTATCATGTAGTTGCTGGACCAAGATATAGAATTGAGGCATCCCTATGTATCTCATTGAAAATGGTAATCAATCCATACGTTGTTCTAGAAGGACCATACAATTTAACGTCATACAATAAGGATGTGGGTGACTCAACATGAATAAAGATGGACATTTCAGATCCATGTAGTTTTATGTTATGTGGTAAGGACATCGGGTCACCTATTATAAAGGGTAATGTTTTGGATCCATGTAGTTTTATGTCATGTGGTAAGGACATTAGATCACCTAAAATAAAAGGAACATAACCATATGAATGTACCCATGCATAGTTATTCAGGTGTCACTAAGTATCCTGTGATGATAGGAATCAAGCCACATGTAGTTCTTAGGAAACCGTATAGTTTAACATCTTGCAGCAAAGAAATTCTCTATAAAGTTTAATGTCATGTGGTTTGGATGAGAACTATACTGTTTAATGAATTGTTGTATGGATGATGGCTATGCATTTTAACGCCATGTGATAAGGACATACTTCCACATGGTTTAACGTCATAATGTAAGGATGATGGACATGCAGTTTAACATTATGTGGAAATGATGTGGATATAGGTGACGAGGTCAGGATATATGATCTAGACATTCATATGTATCTCATTATGATGAGAATCAAGCCATACGTAGTTCAAAAGTGCAGGTGCAGTGGGAGACCAACATCATCAACGATGGTACTCTTGGGTGAGATCCATAGGAACATATAGTTTTATGTCATGTAAGGAACATCAACCATTTAGTTTAATTTCATGCAGTGAGGAATCACAGTATTCATTTTGTCACCTTGCATTTAGGACCATAATGATATTATCTCAAGCCTCCATGCCTTGTTTTGTGTGAGGGGAACCCTTACTGAAATTCCAAAGCTCATGTGAGCTCTGATCGGTGTGAGAAACAAGGAATGAAAAGGGATTACTTCACCATTCAGAGGCAATGGAGGATAGAATGGTAGTATTTTATGTTGTGATGTGGCTAGAATGATATATAGGATCATGGAATCACTATTTATCTCATTGAAAATGAGAATCAATCCGTATGTAGTTCTATAAGAACCATATAGTTTAATATCATGTGGCAAGGATGTGAGTTGTGTATTTTTAACATCTTGTGGTAAGAATGAGATCCATGTAGTTTAATATCATGCGGTAAGGACATCAACCATGTAGTTTAATGTCATGTGGTAAGGAAATGATCCATACAGTTTAACATCATGTGGTTAGGATGACGAAAAGTAACCTATCAGGAGAATGGATATTCTGAAAGATCTTGGACAACTCTTATGAATATTACATGAGTTTCAAGATCTTTAAACCCTATCAACCCTTCTAATACTTGTTCATCTAACTTATCATTGAATACAAAGTAGCTTTCTGTTGTGTTCCTGAGATGTTGATGGTAGGTACAATAGTTTTCAGGGCCTATCCACCCCACCTTACATGGCTTTATCATTGTTGGGAGTTCCATAAAACTATTTTCCATGGAATAATTAAAATATTCAGAGTCATGATTTGTTCAGAAAGAATATTATTAGTTCAATATTGCATTGAAATATTGTCATTTATCCCTAGGAGGTAGGTGGTTCATGATTTTCTACATAATTGATGTGCCCAATTCAGAGTGATCAGATGATTGGAACATGGATTCTGGTGTTGGTGGTTGCAATATCCACATGTCCATCTACACTTGAATCAAGTCTTTAAAGGGAAAGCAACCTTTTATGGTGTGCCTGAGATTTCAATGGTAGTGGAAATGATTATCATGTCTTATCAACCCTGCCTCACTTGGATTTCTCTTCATCGAGAGCTCAATCAAACCACTCTCCAGGGAATAATTGAAATACGCTGGGACATGTTGGTATTGGAAGGAATGTACTTTTTGCTTTCTATATTCAAGATAAGGGTGTCCAGACTGCTTCTCCTCCATGTAATCTATGCCACCATTGGTGCATGTGTATGGAGTCATAGTCTTCGATGGTTGCGGGGCAGGTTCTAAAGCATTGGGGGGGGGGGTCTTATATAATGTAGATGTTTCCCATTGATTAAAATACCCTAACTCTCCTTAAGGTTTTTTAGAAATATCTGAGGTCATATGGTTTCCAAAATATCCCCACTATGGACGTGGAGAATCTGAAAATTACCCCAACCATATGGGATGGGATGAGGTGGAACAATGTCTGGATTTTTCCTGATGAGGGGATGAAAAATATGAAAATACCCCCAGCCCTGTGGGTTGGGGAACTTCACTATAAGGTGGGCTTTCATAGACAGAAACTGGATCATCATCTGGGGATAGAGACCTTAGGATTATTCCCAAAAATTTGTCCCAAAGATTCCCAGTATCCTATTAGAGTTGAGTGATCAATTATTCTGCAAAAAAATCCCTATCATCTTTAAGGGGTTGGTGGACAGGGTCCATGAAAACACCATTTTTTCTATCGGAGTAAGGGTGAGTGGATGATGATGAGAGTTATAACATGGACCACAGAGACTAAATAAACTACCACCACTATCAATGTGATCCATTATTATTATTCTTTTAAATGAAAACATGGTTGGAAACACCATTTATAGATGCCCGATGGATACTGCTAAGATTTCCATCTCTTGTTTCAATGGCAGAAGGTAGGATAAACTACTGTGACTTAGATTATTGTAAAAGGGTAGATCATAATATTCAGAAGCATGATCATACGAATCTAATGTGCAATCCTTCGATATGAGTGATATCATATTGACTGAGACAAAAGTATGCTAGTTCTCCTTTTTGACAGAGTATCTTGTATGATGGTTTGCTTCCCAATATACTTTTTGGGGGGTCAATTCCATGATACCATTTGAGGGGTTTGTTACCATGAAACCATTTGAGGGGTTAGTTCCCATGATTTCGTTTGGGGGGTTGGTGCCCATGATACCTTTTGAGGGGTTTTTTCCCATGATAAAGATGATCCTAGGGTAGAATATGGTAAAAATTCCCCCATCCCTATGAGCTGGGGTGTTCCTTGGGATACCACAGTCACTACAACTAGCTGAGATGAAGTCAGAGGCTCCTAGATAGTAGTGATTTGGGATTGATTTTGGTAAACTTTTAGGATACATTGGTGGACCTCAGATATATTGGCAGTAGTAGGGATATGAGAATGCTCTATAACTTCATTTTTTGATTCCCCAGGTGGGCTATCTTACAGGGTGACCCATCCTGGATAATTGGTTTAGGCACACCCTCCTCTGTAGCTCCCTATGAAATCACAACCACATATCGGAAATGATGATAAAAATGGGTATGATCTATCCTAGGTAGCTCTAGGGTGATTGAGTTTTCATGCCGACTATCCTCATCCACCTCCTCAATATAAGGAAGGTGTATGTTGATGTATTCAAGTAATAGGTTCCCAAAGTGGTTGAATGGGTCGATAAGGGTCCCTTCCTATCCTATATATTTTCGTGGGAGAGATGACCAATGGAAAGTCATCATATAAAGAATTTCATGAGCCAATTCTAGAGTCATGATGGAGCTATTGATGTGGAATTCCCAGCCGAAGACATTCCTCAATCTATAATGGAACTAATTGTGTTGGTGAAACTATATGTCAGGGCCTGAGTATCAAAGAACCTCTTCTAGTGATCTTGGGATTTTTCAACACATTTATCGATGTCATTATTTTTTCAAGGAATATTGAGAAGTCTTGGAGAATTAAATAAGACACCTTATCAGTGCAACATCATATATAAGAGTACATGTCCAATCAATTAATTTTACAGCTAAACGTGTATAGAGGTGATCCCTTCTTTTTACGTGAGGTTTAGTGTGGTTAAAAGAAACATTTTGGGTTCAATGTTTTTTGTGCATTGAGAAAAACATAAACTATCCTAATGAGAATTAGGGAAATATATCTTTTTTAACCCATGAAATGGATGACATATTTAAAGGAACTCATATTGGGTTCAACATTTTTTTGTTGGTATTTGAAGGAGTGGAGTGGGTTTTGCTTGATGATTTGATTGTGCGTGGGGTGGGGGTGGGGGTGGGGTTATTCCATATGTTTCATATTTCCCTAGAAAATATCAATGGTTCCCTCATCTGTAGCTGGGTATGTACCTTCTTTACAAAGGTTGGTGATCATCTAGGTTTTCAGGCCCAACGACTCTTGGGGATTCACATTGGTCGAGAGGATGGAAGGTCAGGATAATTGCACCCTTTTGGGGGGAATTATTGCATACACTAGGACACTCTTATATATTTAAGATATTTTCCTAAAATTCTTACCAAACCTTGATATGGGAATGGTACCCCTGTGTCAATGGATTGATTACGAACATGTATTGATAGGGATAATCATGTGTATATCTTGGGTTCTCTATCGCTCTCTTATTTAATTATGATGCTTTGGGCCGTGGTCATGTTCAAGAACCTTGGGGTTTATTGAGGTCCATGGATATAGATGGTGTTCTGGGGATGGGATTGAACCTCTATGAGGTGTCATACATATCCTATGAAAGTGTGAATCAAAACCCACATAGTTTGTTTGACATAGTGTTAGGTCGTATGACTGGACCCATCCATGCAGTTTAAAATTAATTGGTAATGATGTTAATATCGAGGTCAGACTTCAATGAGGCATCCTATGTATCATATTTAATACAAGAATCAGATTCCATGTATTTCTTCTTATAAGAACCCATGTCTTGATGGATATGACAATAGAGGCCCTAGGCGGGACTTATGCATATGAGATTTCCCTGGATTGCTTCATCAGGAGTATAGCCCCTTAAAGAAGGAATGATATGTAATTAGACTTACATACCAATTGTGAAGGTCCCATATTGGGGGATTCCTCATCATTTTATTGGTATAATCATTAATATCCTTTAATCCCATGTGATCCATGCTTGATGTAATAAACAAGAAATAATGGTAGATTGGACACATTGCATAAGAGCATATCCATCCAGGGATTACAAATTAAAATTCCCCTTTGAGATGGATGATCACCCATCTCATGGAGGATATGGTATGGAGATCAATCCTTAAGAAGGTGTCCTATATAGCCTAATTATGGAAGGAATTAGAGTTCTCAAAGTTTGGTTTGTACCAAAATTGTTGATGGGTTTTTAGGTACTTGAGGGAATGATCAGAGTTTGTACTTAGAATGATGCCTGTGTATGAGTCCTTCTGTCTCATGCTGATGGACATGGAATAATGTAAGACTTATGGGAGGATTTAATTACATAATTTAGGAATAATTGTAAGGGTAATGGACTTACACCTAAGTGAATGTCCATTGGATCTTGGACTGTAGGAAGGCTTCCTATATATCTCAATTATAGTGGGAATCAGAGTTCTTGTAGTTCAATTTGTCCCAAAACCCCTGATGGGTTTGAGATACTTGAGGGAATGATCAAGGTTTATACTTAGAATGATGTCTGCGTATGATTCCTCCTGTCTCTCACTGATGGACATGGATCAATGTCAGACTTATGGTAGGATTTAATCCCATAAGGTTGGAATAATTGGATGGGAAATGGACTTACAATGAAGTGGATTCCCATTGAATCTTGGGCCTTAGGAAAGTTTCCTACTTATCTTAATTATGGTGGGAATCAGAGTTCTCATAGTTCATTTCTACCTTAACCTCCTGATAGGATAAGGTAAGTGATCATGATCGATGATTTTATGATTGTCCTTGAGGTTTTAGGAATACTAGGGGCTTATACTAAAATGGATGCCCAATAACTGGGGAAATAATTATATTATGTCAATAATTAGGGATTATACTCTGGGGTTGCCCGATTAGTGGAGACATATTATATTATATTATTAGTTAGGGCTTACACATTTACCCTACCCAATTGGTATACTCATTCTTTATCCTCTAGTGGGTTAAAGAGAGGTGATGGTGTCCATGAGAAGTATTCCTGAGAGAATGACCTTGGAAGGGTCACATTTGTGCATGACCCATGCTTATCAAGAAGACTTCCCCCGTAAAAGGGGTATGCGGTTGAAGCTTCCTAGTCGGGGGTCCACATGTCATGAGTCAAAGTAGGTTTTCCATACAAAGTGGGAATGTCATAAGAGATTGACCTGACATGTCTTGGATGTCTGTTGGATAATTCTTGACGGTCTCCCTGATATATTGGGGAATTAATCTAACATAGTGGAAACATTCAATGGTGTCTTCCTAATCAATTGGAATGTCTTGGATACCTTTGAATGGGAAAAGTATCATGTCCAAGATGCCTTGTGAGACCAAAGAGATCATGTATAAGGTCCTATGCATGATCAAAGCAGACATGATCATGTGTTGTCTCATGATTCAACAAACTTTTCTTCAGACTTTTTCATGTCAATATAGACATGTATATAGAATAACACATGATCATTCCTGATATGTTAATGAATCCTTTGCATGATGAAAGTGAATTGTCTAGGATGACTTTGCATGATTGACGTGACTTACCACATACATGTTAAAGGGTTTTCATGAGATCAGCTTGGCTTCTCCTTGGATCATTACATAATAATGGTGACATGTCAATGGGTTGTTGTGAGGTTAACCCAACTTGTCCAAGGATTGTCTTGTGATCAACATGGAATGTACAAGGTTTCCTAAGGATATAGTGATACCATATAAGGGTCTTGTAATCACATGTCCTTAAACGATTTAGATAGAGGGGTCTCGTACATATGTTCAGGATCTTTAACCCATCCATGTGCCGAAAGTGAATGTCTAAAGGGACCATACCCAATGTCCATAATATAAATATTGACCTAGGAATAGGGATGTATGACCACAGAAAGGCCTACCCATGATGTTTCACATGGATTTATTCCATAAACTTGTTGAATGGTGTTCGCATGATGAAAACTCATAAAGGTCTGCAGATCACATAACCTCAAAGGGGTCTCACGATGGGTACCAACTCCATGTTCATGTCTTTCTAATGATTCCACCTATGTGAGTAAGGGTGAATCTTTCATGAATAAGGTGTAATACACATTTTGTCACATGTTCTCATTGTCTTCCCTATAAGGAGGTGGTATCTATGGGGGATTCATGTGGGTATCATGAGTCATGAAGGCTCTTATGTTCATGCAATTCAAATGTATTCAAATAAGAGTCTCATGATGGATTCTTCCATCATGCTAAGGACTCGCGGGGGTGTTTTTAGGCCAAAGAAAGCATGTATGGGGCAAAATGTGACCATTAAAATAAAAGAATTCTCATAGTGTTTGTGGGATTAGGGATGGTATGTCCCCTAACGCATACTTATAGGTACAAGTATGGGTGCTTTTTGTGTCACATGAGATTCCATGGATCATGCGATCACGTGAACTAGGAAAAGGTCCCCCAGGTAGGTCTTACAGGTGAGTGAAGAGGGTACACACTCCAAGGTTAAAATCATGGGGGATGACTTGAACCACTTGTAAGGAACATGTACATGGGAACAAAGAGTTCACAATACCAGTCTGGTCATTACCTGTCTACAATCACATGAACTTGATAGGGTCTTGTGATAAACTCTCCAACCCCAGCAGGGTAGTCATGTCCAGGACTGTCTGTAAATTTCATGAAGCGTGGGAGGTGTTGGCACTATGAGACCGAAAGTAAGACTGCAAGCATGGACAAACACCCTTCTATGGTGAAGTTACTAATATATTAGAGTGTCACATGATTTCATGATCACCACATATGAATTAGGAATCACATGAAACTCTATTCATCATGAGATCACCTAATCTTCAAAAGATCATACAACCTACCCTCATGATTACCTAAGGAGTTATTCAACAGGTGGTGGTCTTCTTTCCCTTTTTTTTGTATCTCTTTCCACTCTCCATTTGTGTGCATTTTTTTTGATGGGAGATTGGTATATATATGGGGGGGTGAATCAGACACTGCTTTGTATGGGATGGAGTCTGTGTGCACCAGGGAGGTTGTAACATCCTGACCTGGCTTACCATCAAACTGGTAGACAGACCGGTTGCCACATGACCTCAAGCACGCCTCCTCATATGCCAATGGCTACTAACTAGAAACGATGGTGTATGTATAGTCAGTGGGGAGACTATAGCCTCATATCAAAGTTTTCATAGTAGTGAAACAATATATAAATAAATGAAAACAGAAGAAGATATAAAGTAATAATCAAAATTGTGGAAGAAAATTCCAAAGTCAACTAAATAAATAAAATGGACAATGCCAGTTTATACAAATCATGCATGTCATGGTGATAGAGATCTTCAAGTAGTAAACAAAAAATAATTCTTTACATCTTAGTGTATAAATAATGAAAAGACTCAAAGAACCAAGGGAGATATCCACGAGAATCCAGAGCTCCCACTCGGTCCTTTACTTATAGCTCCCAAGTACAAGAAAACATCAACAAGAAAGGTCCAAGGTCCTGTAGACATGTAGAGTCTATTCGAGTACCTCAGTGTAATGGCAGCCTGAATAGGGTGTGAGATATAAATCTCCGTAGGCTGGGACCATCAAGGTATAGAACAAACTAGGTAGTGATTAATAAATAAATAGTGTGAAGGTATAGCGAAGTAATAATAGAATTGAATATGCAAACAACAACCTGTCCAGGTAGTTAAGGGACACCTGACGATGATACCTACTTTGGCTCATAGCCGAGATAAGAGCATGAATAGGAACTATATATTTATATTTATAATACATAAATAAATTTCTTATGAAATTATTTATTATTATTCATTCAACCACATAGGCTCGGGTTTAATCTATGTCTCTTATTCAATTCACAATTCATTCGTATATTTTGTATCGATATAGAACGCCACATCTAGTACCCAAATCTCATTGGTGAAGAAAACCATGCCTAACACCCAAAATCTCATTAATTTATGTATATTATTAGTGTAGAATCCCATGTCTAACACCACAAATCCCATTGATGAATAATTCCATATCTAACATCAAAAATCCCATTGGTGCAGAATTCTACGTCTAACACTGAAAATCCCATTCATTTACTTATATTATTGGTGGAGAACTCCATATATAACATCCCAAATCCCATTCATTTAATTACATTATTGGAGAAGAACTCAATGTATAACACCCCAAATCCCATTCATTTATTTATATTATTGGTGCTGAATGCCATGTTTAACACCCCAAATCCCATTCATTTACTATTATTATTGGTGTAGAATGCCATGTCTAACACCCCAAATCCCTTTGGTGCAGAACACCATGTCTAACACCAAAAATACCATTGGTATAGAACGCCTTGTCTAACACCCAAAATCCCATTAATTAATTAATTCATAAATTAATCAATCAAGTCTGTTAAATAATTCAACAAATAATTAACAACTTCAATTTCCTATTAATTAACTCTACAATTAATTAACCATTAAAAAACTCAACATCATTAATTAATTAACCAATTAATTATTATTGATCATAAAAAATAAAACCTGATAATTAACTCAACATTTAGTTATCCCAATTTCTCGATCATCTACATTGATAACAAATTCAAAAATTAATTATCCTTATTTCTCTTTTAAAAACACAATTTGAACATCTTGAACCCATCATAATTAATTATAACAATTATTTATCTTATTCAACAATCCCTAAATCCCACAATTTCACAACTATAACAATTAATTAACTTACTTCATTAATTAATTCAATTAGAGGTCTCAATTTCTAAACAAATCTAGCAATCCCACAAATTTGATATAGAAGAACAATTACGACTATGCGATTTAGAAAATAGACTACCAACATTAAAATATTATCACATGGGTATAACCAACCATTTAACCCATATAGGATCAATATAGCTATTTAATTAATGTGTGTTAACATGCAAAAGAGGTGGTACATCTCCTAGCTAAGCAAACCACATTACTCTAATTTAAACATCTCCCTATAACTAGGCAGGCATAGGAAAAACAGATATCAGTATTCTAAGAAAAAATATCATTCTAATCACTATGTTTTTATCTTGAAGGTAGCATACCTAAATTGGAGGGGTTTTATTACAAAAACATGATTCTATAATCTAACAAATCATTTAACACCAATGAACAATTCATTCCAGCATTTTAGTCCAATTTATCAAAAGCTGTAAATAAAAAAAACTACATTTTTCTAATTAAATTGAGGTTGAGTACCCTACCACAAAGAAATATCTGAGCCAATTATTTCTAACTCAAACCACAACCCACTCACACACACACACTTCAACAAAATCGTGCACACATTTGGAATTAATCACAACACCTTATAACAATAATTGACACCCAAAATTAGTGCAGCGAGGACCAACACACACCCAATTAATTAACCGTAACTTAAATAAACCATAAGCACCTAATTCAAGTGGATCCAAACCAACTAATGAGTATATATCTTTAACTGAATATGATGGTGATGAAAAAAATCAATACTAACTACTTCACCTTCAGCAATAGTTGTCAGAATATGATCCAGTAGTTCCCAAGACATCTTCTACACCACTTAGAATTAGAAGAATCAAAGAAACCAAATTAAACCCAAATTTAGGGTTTCGGCCTAACGGAAACTGGGTGACAGAGAGTTGAAATGGACAATGTGAAGAACCAAACACATGGAGAAGACCTTACCTTGTCAAGACAGACAAATTCCACAAAGAATGTGGGAGGAGATGGGCACACAAAGAGGATCCAGGAGAAGGGGTGGTGCGCCACCCATGGGAGGAGGGGGTCGCTCTTCATGTAGGAGTAAGGTGGGGTGTGCCTCCACCCTCTTTTATTCTTTCTAAAACTAATTGAAACCTTAAATAAAAATATAAGAATTAATATAATAATAATAATAATGTTAACCATAATATTATTATTATAACCATTTCATATTACACTTCTTTGAGAAACCACAACTCCACATTTAATCACATCATTTAATTAAATTATTTTCAACCGAATTTAATTAAATAAATTCTACTATTAATCATAATTTAATTAAATTGACACAACCTCAATTTAATTAAATAAAACCCCAATTCAAATGATTTAATTAAATTCATCTCAAATATCAATTTAATTAAATAAATCCACTATTTTGCATCAATTTATTAAATTCTTCTTAACCTTGAATTTAATTAAATAAAACCCCCATTTCAAACCATTTAATTTAATCCTTTTCTAACGTAGAATTTAATTAAATAATTTAACCTAAAACTCAAAATTGGGTGAACTATACGGTTTAACTCACATGGTTTGATAGACCGTGCATCTACTACTAGTTACACAGTTTATCCCACATGGCTGATCCACACGGTTTGACTAACTATGTGCAGCCCTTGTGAACATTCCTGCCTGATCTGGTGCCCCCAAAACCCATTGAGCCACCAAAAAACTCCTTGATTCTTTACCCAAGCATGATATAAACACTTCAAATGATCCCAACACATAAAATTTCATCCTGAAGCTTGGTTTTAAAACTAAACCATGAAGTAAATGAAAAAGTTAGAAAACTTTCACATTTTTGCTCGGTTAAAAAACAGAGGATTCTACAATCTACCCACCTTAAAAAATTCTCATCCCTAAGAAGCCTTTAGGAACTACCACAACCTTAACCAATGAACCGAGGTCATGAAGTTTCATTTGAATGGTTGTATTGCATTCCTAAATTCCAAACACACCTTTAACCATTTCACAAGCCCAACAACTTAAGCCTTTAAAAACCTGATCCAAAACTCAAAATCCAACCCAAACATCGAAGAAACATTTAACTGAACCCACGTAACCAGAGACACGATTCTATCACCATATCTTCAACCACCGTATCATTGGTGGTTTACACCAATGGTCTTGGCATATAACATCAAATTCACAATCCGTGAATCTTTCCTTGAAATACATCGCTGATTCGTAAACCCACACTCGCCCTTAAACCACCAACATGACTTTAAAATAATTCCATCACAAACCACATGTACACTAAAGTCCTTACTTGACCTATGATGAAATTACCGAGTCAATATATCAATAGGATATTTTAAAACTGTTGTTCCCTAGCACAAACAAAGGCGTAACCTAAAGAACAACAAATCCCTCGTACAACCCAGATAACAACCACTTATCCAACCATATGACTTTTAAAACATTAGCGCGATGTAAAAGAGACACTATCTTAGTGTCTTCCAAACGAGGTCAAGATAGGGAACATGCTCATTTCATTTAGAAGAGCACAGTAAGAGTAAACCCTAGGTCACCAAAAAGATCTGTCAAACTATTACTGGTCGACTCTTTACAAAAATCTTGGTTTCACCTGCCGACACGCCATTAACCAAACGTCGATGCTTATATCACCCATGGAATCCATGTTCTTTCAAATCATACCACAAAACCATTCAAAAAACTAATAGATTTTCCAAAGAGTTGCACATACCACCCAACTTATCAAAGTTTTACTGCCAAGCAAGCATTGAGATATATTCCAAAACCGATGTGACACTACCCACCTTAAGAGTGTCCATGTTTTCTGAAGAGAATATTAGTTGATTACAATTTCACTAGTTCAGAAACACCTTAAATTCATGTGTGTCGTTCCTCAAACTAGAATCACCACATAAGCATCTTGCATGAAATCCAAAAATTTAAACTGGCCGGCATATCAAAACACCAAATTCCCAAAAATTCCTCCCGATTAGTTTGAAAAACTTACCATAACACCCCAATCAATCTACTCCAGATTTAAACAGATAACATCCTTAACATCACTAGCTTTCACGATCACACCAAAATCAACCAATTCATTACATCACTAAAAACTTGATAATACCATATAAGTCAACACATACTACCCTGAGTTCACAAAAGCCAACAACATATCATCTCAAACAACCATAACTCAGATAATGACATACCTAGTCATCTAACCAAATGAACCAAACATTCCTCAACACTTATTACCATAATTAGAGTCAAATTACCATGACCATCTATACGAACATGGGTATCTTTTAAAACCCAAAAGTCCTACTAGGGAAAATAACCCCCAAATAGAACCAACGTCAAAATATCACAGTGGAAACAAGAAATCTCAAGTTTTAGGGGTTCTACCTACCATAGGCTAGTCCCTTACTAGGCATGCAAATTGACCCTATCTACTGGTCACACAAAATATAATTTAATAGGATCAAAAGCCCCTTCTTTATCTTAGAGAATTCATTAATTCATTTCAAACTCAAAAAATTTGAAAGAATTTTAACAAACCCACAAGTACTCTTCCATAACAAGGCACTTGGTTTTTAACAATTCCCTATAGAAAAACAAGAAACCTATATCAAACTTCCTCTTTAACATTTAACATTTAGTGTAATTTCATCATAAATACAAAATTTAGCATATAAATTCCTTTTAATCAGAAGGTGAACTTTGAGGGTACCATTTATTCAATCAAATTTCTTCAAAAAGTACCACCATAACAATTAATTTCATAAACATGCCCTGAGTGACCTACTTGGGTCTAGTTGAGCATTTTAAAATCTTACCAAAACATTTCAATCAAAACTCAATAGTTTATATTTATAACCTTTTCCAAGCACACTATGGTTATACAAGACCCAATCACATGGGTGGACATCTACCAATCAATAAGGTGCCCATACACCTTACCACTGGCATTTGGATCCTATTTGTCACAACTAATTTCAATTTAACACTTTAATTTTAGCATCCCTTTTTCAATTGTTTGAGAATTTTGGTTACCTTTTTTCCTAGTTATAAGGCACCCATACACCTTATAACTAAAACTAGATCCCATTATAAATGAAATAAATAATTTTCCTCACATGTATCCATTTACACATCAAAACATCTCTAGAATGTTATCATAAGAACTAACACAAAAACATGCTATAACAAAGAAACATGGAATAAAAAAAACATGATAAAATCACAGGAAACATGGCATATAAACACCCAAGCATGTCAAATATATAACTGAAACTTTCCATCTAACGAGACATGCTAAAGCAGAACAAAACATGGAATTCCACCCAAGACACACTATCAAAATTAGCAGGTATCCTACCAATGCAACTACATGGCATGTCACATGCATGTAATGTTATTTCTAAGTGCCTATATGATGCATGTAATGAAACTTCCTTACCATATCAAGTCAAGGAAATTTTCCAAAATTCCAAAATCATCAAGAAGTGGAAAATACATCTATTACCCAAGGTGAAATCACATCAACTATAATAGAAAAATACATAAACATCAATTCCCATCCATAAAAACTTTGTCATTTCCCATATATGGGGTGATTAGTCTCAAAAATGACTATTAAACTAGTTCTAACACATTATTAGACTCGTATCTACCAACCCATAATAGAAAAACAAATGAAAAAGAAAGAAAACTGCACATTTGATACCACTTTTTAACATCTCAAACTGACTTACCATTGAACACATAGCTAGAATGGTTTCCACAAGACCTCAAGAAGCCCTCTCTATATTCTAGAGGCTACTGATTGGTAGTGAGGGTGTAAGGATAGTCATTGGGGAGACTATACCCTCTTATCAGAGTTTTCACAGCAGTGAAACAATATATAAATAAATAAAAACAGTAGAAGAAGATATAAAGCAATAATACAAAAATTGGAAGACAATTTAAATATAAAATGAATAAATAAAATGGCCAATGCTAGTTTATAAAATGAATGCATGTCATGGTGATACATATCTGAAATCCGTACACAAAACTACATGCTTTACATCTCAGGGCAGAGATAAAGAAAAGGCTAAAAGCCCCAAGGGTGATCTCCATGAGCATCTAGAGATCCCACCTGATCCTTTTCTCTTAACTCCTAAGTAGAAGAAAACAACAACAAGAAAGGTCTAAGGTCACACAGACAAGTAGAGTCTATCCGGGTACCCTAGTGCAATGGCAGTCTGAATAGGGTGTGAGATATAAATCTCTATAGTCTGGGACCACCGATGTCTAGCTCCAACTTGGTAGTGATAAATAAATAAATATCATGAAGGTATAGTGAAGTAATAATAGAATTGAATAAATAAACAACAACCCATCCAGGTTTCTTAAGGGACACCTGATGTCGATATCTACTTCAGCTCATATTTGGAATAAGCGTATGAATATGAACTATATATTTATATTTATAATTCATAAATAATATTCTTATGACATTATTTAATATTCTTCATTCAACCAAATAGGTTTGGGTTTAATCCATGTCTCTTATTCAATTTGAAATTCATGCATATCTTTTGTATCTGTGTAGAGTTCCACGTCTAGCACCCAAATATCATTGGTGAAGAACACTATGTCTAACACCCAAAATACTTTTCATTTATTTATATTATTTGTGTATAATACCATGTATAACACCACAAATCCCATTAGTGCAGAACACCATATCTAACACTGAAAATCTTATTAGTGCAGAATGTCATGTATAACACCACAAATACGTTTCATTTACTTATATTATTGGTGCAAAACACCTTGTCTAGAAACCCAAATCCCATTCATTTAATTATATTACTAGTGCATAATTCCATGTATAACACCCAAAGTCCCATTCATTTACTTATATTATTAGTGAAGAATACTATGTCTAACACCCCAAATCCCATTCGTTTACTTATATTATTAGTGTAGAACACCATGATAACACCCCAAATCCCATTGGTGCAGAACGCCATGTCTAACACCAAAAATACGATTGGTGAAGAACACCGTGTTGGGCATCCAAAATCACATTCATTAATTATTCATAAATTAATTAATCACATCGGTTAATTAATTCAATAAAAAATTAAGAACTTCAATTTACTATTAATTAAATCTATAATTAATTAACCATTAAAAACTCAACATCATTAATTAATTAACCAACTTATTATTATTTAACCCAAAACTTAAAACTGGATGAACTGCATGGTTTAACTCACATGATTTGACAAACCGTGTGTAGACCGTGCATCTGCTACTGGTTAACTCACTTCCTGGTCTGGTGCTCCTGAAACCCATTGACCAACCTGAAAAACTCCTTAAGCCTTTACCCCAGAATGATATCATCACATTAAATGATCCCAACTTTCAAAACTTCATCTCAAAGCTTGGTTTTAAAACTGACCCATGCAGTAAAAAAAAATTCAAAAACTTTCACATTTTATCCTAGTTCAAAAACACGGGATTCTACAATCTACCCACCTTAAAAACTTCCCATTCTAGATAAGACTTCAGGAACTACTACAACATTAACCAACCCACTAAGGTCATGAATCCTAATTTGAACAGTCGCGTTGTGTTCCCAAAACTCCAAACACACCTTTAACCATTTCACAAGACCAATGATTTAAGCCTTTAAAAACTTAAGGCAAATATCAAAATCCAACACATACATCGAAGCGACATTTAACTAAACCCACATAACCATAGGCACGATCCCATTATCATCTCTTCAACCACTAACTCATTGGTGGTTTCCACCAATTGTCTTAGTATTTAACATAAAATTACCAAACCACAACACTTTCCTTGAAAGACATCACCGACCCACAATCCCACACTGACCCTTAAACCGATGATGTGCCTTTAAAATGATTCCATCACCAATCGAATGTACAATGAATTAATTTCTTTTTCTATAGTGACATTCCCAAGTCAATCCATCGCTAGTCTGTTTTAAAACTATCATTCCCCAGAACAAACAAAGGAGTAACCCAAAGAACCACAAATCCATATTACAACCATGATAACAGCCACTTATCCAACCAAATGACTTTTAAAACATTAGAGTGGCGTAAGAATGAAAATATTATAGTGTCTCCCAGACAAGGTCAAGATAGGGGACATTCTCATCTCATTTGGAAGATCACACTAAGAGTAAACCCTAGGCAACCAAAAATATTAGTTTAACTATTAACGATATACTCTTCACAAAAATCTTGGCTTCACCTACTGATGTGCAATCAACCAAACCTCGATGCCTATATCACCCAATGCATCCATGTTATTTCAAAGATAACCAATAAAACCTTTCCAAAAATTAATAGGGGTTCCAAAGGGTCATGTATACTACCCACCATATCGAATTCGTTCTCCCAATCAAGCACTAATATGTACACGATGATTGATGTGACACTACCCACCTTAGGAGTGTCCATGTTGTTGAAAGAGAAGACCAGTCACTTAAAATTGAACTAGTTCAGAAAAAACTTAGACAAACATGTTTCATTCCTCAAACCATAATAACCATGTCAACATCCCAAATGAAAGCCCACAATTTAAACTGTCTGGCATGTCAAAACACCCAAGCCCCAAAAATTCATCTCGAGTAGTGGAAAAAACTTACCAGAACACCCCAATCAATCTACTTAGTATTTAAACTGATAACATCCTTAACATCATAAGCTTCCACGATCACACCAAAATCAATCGATTCATTACATCACTAAACACTCGACAATACTGGGTTTTTCAACACATACTACACCGAGTTCAAAAAATCCCATAACACATATTCTCAAACAACCATAACTCAGATGATGACATACCAAGTTTTATAACCCGCTGAACCAAGCATTACTCAATTTTTATTCCCATAAAATGAGTCAAAGTACCACAACCACCCATCCAAACATGGGTTTATTTTAAAACCCAAAAATCCTACTAGGTACAACATCACCCAAACAACATCAACATCAAAAGATCACAGTGAAAACAAGGCATATAAATTTATAAGGGTTCTACCTACCACAAGCTAGTACCTTACAAGGCATATGCATCGAACCTTTCTCTTGTTCATGAAAAACAAAATTTACTAGGCTCAAAAGCCCCCTTTTTTATCTTATCCAATTCATTAATTAATTTCAACCTCTAAAAATTTGAAAGAATTTTAACAAACCCAATAGTACTATTCCACAACAAGGAACTTGGTTTTTAACAATGACCTATAAAAAAAATAGGAAAGCTATATCAAAATTACTCTTTAACATTTAAAATTTAGTGTCATCTCATCTTAAATAGGAAATTTAGCATCTAAATTCCTTTTAACCAGAAAAAGACCTATGAGGGTCCCATTTATTCAATTTGATTTCTTCAAAAATCAACCCCATAATAGTTCATTTCATAAACATGAAAAAATGGGGAACTACATGGTTTAACCTGAATGGTCTGATAGACCCTGCATAGACCATGCTTTTTCTACTGGTTACCTAGTTTATCCAGCATGACTAACCTACATGGTTTGACTAACTGTGTGCAGCCCATGTGAATGTCACTACCTAGTCAGGTGCTCCCGAAACCCATTGATCTACCCAGGAAACTCCTCAAGCCATTACCCAATTCTGATATCAACACTTTAAATGATCCCAACTTGGGAAACTTCATATTGAAGCTTAATTTTAAAACTGGACCGTGTGGAAAGTTTAAAAGTTAAACAACTTTTTCATTTTATCCCGGTTTAAAAACATGAGATTCTAAAAAGGAAGTGGTGGATATCTCTTTGAATGATCATTTAATTTGATCATGTGACGAATTTTTATCCTCTGTAGTGTCGCATGATCCTGGAAAATCCAAATTAAATTGGATGAAGAAATACATCAGAGGCGAAAGGTGTTCATGATCATAAAACCACTTGCGACGCATATTCCATTATCTTTGGTTTGGTCACATGATCATAGGATGATCATGAGACGACCTCAAAACTCTTATGTGAATCCACATGAACTAGATAAATACTTTTTAAATTGTATGGGAAAAAATCATCAGAGGTGAAAGAGGTTCACGGTCAGTGAAATACTTTGGACACCCTGATGCTTGTATTCTCCTCAATCACATGATCAAAGTATGATCATACGATAGATTCGATCAATATTAGGGGATCTTGTGGAAGGCCACTAGAGGTCATGGTGGCTTCAGTTGGTCATCTTGTTCTCACATAGATATTAGCAAAGCATCGAATATAGCGATGATGTAGATCACTGTGTGATCATGCGTGCAACATTGTCTGACATGTTGAACTAGTTGGTGTTGGAGTTTGATGATAGAGTCTCCTTTTGTGTGGGATCGTTTGATTTGAATTCGAGAGGCATGAGACACATAGAATTTGAAACAAACTCATGAGGAGTTAGTTTGAAGCAGACTACTGGGATCAGCAGGAGGCATGACCAGACTGCGAAGATCACTGGTAGGCATGATCAGACGGCTCAAAATTGATATTCATAGAAAAATTCTACCCAACATCAAATTATCTACGTGCCTCTCCTTTTATATACAATCCATCTTATGTATTTTGTTATTTCAAGCCTACAATGGGGTCGGTACCCATACCATATGCATCACTTCCACCACGAGCTTTGGCCCACCAATTCTATGGCTCAGACTATGTGTCTATGCCTATAGTATTTTGAACCACAAACCCTATAAATGGGCATCACTACTTATTTTAGGATCTATGAACCTCTACTTGTCTGTTGGCTAGCCCAGGCCGACTCCCATAGGGCATGGTCAACCTCTGGTACCACATGGGCTTGTGGTTGAATTGGCCTAGATGGCTAGTGGCTAGCCATTATTTTTGGCTAAGGGTGGTGATGGAAACCCCTTAAGAATGAAATTATTAGTATAATATAAGTACCAAAGTAATAGCCGTTATATCCAATCCTTTATGTATGTGATTTACAAGTATTATTCCACAGTCCTTAGATCATTGGTAAAAAAGTTTGAAAAGAAAAAATATTATTGCAAACAACAAGTCACAATATTAGTGTCTTAAAGTAAAAACAACCATGAATAATATGAAATAATGTTATAAAAAAATTATATAGATCTAGGATAAATCATCTAAAGTTTATAAGAAGATCAACCCCAAGAAAAAGGTACAAACTAGTTTTAATTTTCAAGTGATACAAAATCTGGTTCATTCAGCTTTTTATAATAAAAAACTTAAATTATAGGTTTTTAGCTAGAATAAATTCATAAAAAAATGCGATCTTAGAATAAATATACTTTGATATAAGATAAAAAAGGAAAATACCCCTAATAATAAGGTAAAAAAAGATGTAATTCGTTTGAGAAACAATTATATTTTCAAAAAAATTGGACAATATCATGATAAATCAAGGTTAAAAGGATATTTATAGTGATATAGAGGATTTGGACACAAAACCCAAAAATTATGGTATAACATGTCATTACCATGGAGGATTTATGATTCAAGTTGGGGAAATCTTGAAAATATGAGAGGTAAATTTGTGAGAAGAAGATATAACATCTGAATGCAGAAATTTTCATTTGAGAAGTTAGAAAGAAATACTTAAAAGGTCACTAAAGTTGATAAGGATTAAAGAAGATAAATAAAATCTGGAAAATATTTCTCTTGTCAAAAAGGAAACTTGAAAAATTTACAATAAAGTGTTTATGATAAAGGAATGTATGAGGACTCACAAGAAAATGAAACTAAATTTAGTGAGAGGATTTGTGAAAGATATAGGCAAAATATTCATGATACCAAATATTGAATGACTATACTACCTGCATATAAGGAGAGCCTTAAGGAAAGGAAAAAATAACTATGATGTACATACTCCTTTATAACACATGTAAAGAAACAATTATTAAAAAAATAGTTGGTTGAAAATAAGAAGACCATCATGATGCTTATGATGTCTCATAGAAGAGATGGAATGAATATCTATTTATAAGATCAAGATAGAGTAATTGTAAGGAATTTTTGATAGATAAATCTCAACATTTATTCTATCATTGAAGATTAAGTAAACAACATCCTTATTCCCATTTATTTAGTTATATATACAAACATATAGGGAATTAAATGAAACAAAAGAAAGTGGTAGTTGACCGAGGCTGTCACTATTGAACAAAAAATAAACAACTCATCATGAAATAAAAAAATACTATAAAGAAGAAGAATTGAGTGCATCCCTTAATGGGGATTTAATATGAGATGAAGTTTCTAAGAGGTGTGTTTATAGAGAGAATCTAGAATTTCTAGACAACTCTTTAAAACTATAAATTGAGGAATGCCAATCACACTTTAAATCTTTTTTGGAATGTATTAAATTAATTTATAAAGTAGTAATGATAATTGATGATAAGTTTAGAATGAATAGGGATTTATCTATCATTCACTTGAATTGTTTTGATATATTTTATGAGATGAGTGAAAGATACAATATTTCATAATGAATATAATCAAATATCCCCAAAAATAATAATTTTAGAATGGTATCACAGATATGATAAGTTAGGGATATATTTTGAATACCTTAGTTACCCACTCTTTTTTATAAACTACATTTTCCCACATAGACTTAGAGTTGATTAACTAGAGGTACATTACAAATAAAAGATGTGGTTCCATTACATCTCTCAATTGATTCAAGTTGAAACAAAAAATTAGAAGTGGGAGGAGAATTTGTTTGAATAAAAGTGAGATACAACACCTAAAAATACCTTTGTATTGATTTTCAATATCTGGGAGATAAAAAAGTTATAATGAAAACATATTACCTTAATAGTATTTTAGGGTATTGAAAACAAACACGATGAGATAGATCGAAGAGCCCATTTCGAATATTGTATTTGTGGTCAATAATGATTTATGTATTGATGGTAAGGATGATTTCAATATATATTGAAGATGTCATGACCCGTCCTCGGGGCCCGTGCCGTGACTACCCCAAGCCTGCCTTCCATAGGCCAGGGGCTGGCGACTAGCACCAAGGCGAAATTCCAGATAAAAAAAGGGAAGACATTGCCTTTGTAAAGTAAACAAACACCTCAGAGTAAGCATGCAGAAGTAAACACTAAGTAAAACTGGGTACAAAAGTAAGTGCGGAAAAGTAAGTGGGCCAGTATACAAAACCAAACTGAAAGTAAAGTACAAATGGAAAGGGAAAACAACAACTGAAAGTAAAGCTGCAACGTCGAGCCGTCCACTGGAAGTCCCACCTGAAGGGTGGGTACAGATAGCCTCCACATCTCCTCGGTTCCAGCCGTCCGCTTCGAGTACGTCCCGCCCAGTGGTCCACCTCCAGGTACCGTCCTGTTCTGCAAGCCTCAACCACGATCAACAATATCCGTCATCTGCAACCAACAAAATGTAGTGCGGGCATAGCCCGTGCAGGGGTGAGTATACGCTACTCAGTAGGGACCCTGAGACCGCCGAAGGTCTCCCAGAATCCACAAAGGATAATCCTCAAAAGAAAGATACAATCGCGAAGTAACATCCAACACTACTTAGGTATATGCCCATACATACACCTAAGTCATCAATTCTCGTTTGGCTCCAATATCCGAGCCCAAGTCCGATCACATCCACACAGGATAGCACAACATAATCATCATAGGAAAGCAAGTCAATCATATCAAAGATAATGATTGAAAGTCAAGATTCAGCTCACACATGTATAATTCTTCGTAAGATGATAGAGATGATCAGATGTAGCCACTGATTCATCTAAGCCATCAAAACCACACAGGATCGATAGGTACTAACCCCCGTAATGACCCACAAAAGATCGATAGGTACTAACCCCCACAATGACCCAAAAAGGATCGATAGGTACTAACCCCCGCAATGACCCACACAAGATCGGACCCACACAGGATCTGTAGGTGCTGGCCCACACAGGACCACTGAGTGCTGACCCACACAGGATCTGAACCACACAGGATCGGTAGCACTGATCCACATAGGATCGCTGAGTGCTATAGTCATCGTCGTTGAATCCACAGAGGATTCCTGTACAGTCTTCATCATCGTCGCAGTCATAGCCAACTCTAGGGTTCATGCACAAAGCAAGCTCGTTTGGGAGGGTCCGCTCCACGAGCCAAGAGGCTGATACATCAACTGACACGAAGTCCGGAGTTGATGTATCCAAAAGTTCAGTATCGTTAACAGGAACTCAACGCGACAGACAGCGCGTCAATCGGACGCCCGGTCTGAGAGTTATTGGCTTTTTCGTCCCAGGGGTCCGGTTGTTTTTTAAGTCAAAACCAACCCGACCATACTCCAACTACTTCCAAACCTCGAGCAGAGTAATCCAAAAGGTCCGTCTCACTAAGAGGAATCCAAAAAAGTCGATGACACGTCAATCGGACGTCCAGAGCTCAAGTTATAAGCGTTTCCGCTTCGAGGGCTCGGTTAGTTTCGTGTACGAACCAACTCGGCCGAACCCAAAGTATTCTGAAACCTTGAGTGTAGTATACCAAAATGACCGTCCCGATCCAAGGATCTCTACGCAACTGACGGTGCGTCGATCGAAGGTCCGTAGCCCAATATATGGGCAACATACCGAAATAGTTCGAAAATGGGGGGTCTGGGCCCGGTCCGACCCAGCCCAACCCCCCTGGGTCGGCCCGAACTGGGTCTGGGTCCGACCCGGTGGGGCGCATCCCGGACCGGCGCGGGCCGAGCGGGTCGGCGCAGCGCTGGCCGAGCAACCGCGCAAAGGGGGGCACCGCCCCCTTGAATGAAACTGCGACCCCCGCATGGGGGCCAATCCTTGCCAACGGACGTGGCCTAGCACCGCGTCCCCGCATCCTCGGTCCCGCGCAGTCGTGGGACCAGTAGCCTGCCACCGTGGTGGCCCTTCCCAGCAGCGCGCCGGGCACCGTCTCCGGCCGCCGGCGCCGCCGTACCGGCGAGGCACGCCGGTGGGGTTTTCCGCGGACCACCGGACACACTCCGGTGGTCCGTTTTGCCTGCCGTCTTCGCCGGCGGTCCTCCCGGGACTGGCTCTTCACTGCGAAGACCTCAAAATTCCCTTGCGGCCTACTTCGTCATAGCCTGCCGATCCGCACACCAACAACGAAGAAACGGTGGGTTCAAACTAGTTCGTTGGTCCGCACCCACTGTGTTAGCGGTTTAAATGGATTCTGACAAATTTTAAACACATTCTGAGGATATAAATCACATAGATTTAATTGAACCAAAACCCCTACCTCAAGCGTCATCGAGTGAGGGTTCATCGCGGAATTTCACGTCGCGGAAGAAGGTGTCGCGGAAGAGGGATCATCGCGTCGCAGAGAAAGGATTCGTCTGCGTTGCGTCGTCGACCTCCGAGGATCCGACATTCTTGTTGACCTTCGTTGGAGGTCGGCATTCTTCGCGTTCCTCGTCGAGGAAGAAGAACTTCAAGACCTTGAGAAAATTCTCCCAAGCCTTCTCGCACAACGAACCCCTTAATAAAATAATACTTGTCTTATTTTATTAACACACAAGTCAACGTCTTTAAAATTATAAATTTGAATCTATTAATTTAATTGAATTAATTGCAACCTTTAAACCACCCAATTAAAAGAGGCGTTTAGTAATTAATTAAACGCACAAGTTGACTTCATTAAAAAAGGGGGGTGCGGGTGCGTTACCTTAATTAAAGGGGTTGAGGAAGTTGAAAGGGTGGGGCTCGTGTGGGCCCCACATCACTAATATCCTACCTAGTGGATTAGTTAGGATGTGGGTCCCACTCAACCACTAAGCTTAGGTTAATACTTCCTTGAATAAAAATAAAATCTGTTGCACAATATTTTATTTTTTTCTTTAGTTAACCCAATTAAGTAAAACTCCACCCGAGCAAACGCAACTCCGGAAAAGGTGTTCCTAAGCAATTAACGGCACTGCGATTCCATCGGTGCCCTTGGAATTCGATTCCGAGCAACGGTTCAAAAGTAAGGAAAACCCGCTCATTCGTTCACTGAAAGTACCCGAGCCAAACTTCGGAAAATGATTCCGGGCACACCGGGCCTCGGAATCAGGTGCCGTCAGAAACTGCGTTCTTGTAAAATCCAAAAGAAAATTAAGAAAAAAAAATTTCCCTTGAATTTTACGGGTCTTTACATTACTCCCACCTCAGGGATTTATGTCCCCGTAAAGATACATAAGGAACTAGGGAAACAAATGTGGGTACTGAGCACGCATCAGAGCCTCCCGCTCCCAAGTGATCTCCTGGAAGTTCCCGTGCTTCCATCTAATGCACACTAGAGGAATCAACCATCCACGTAGGACCCACTTCGGTCGATCCTCGATCTACACCGGGACCTCCACAAACGTCGCCCCATTATCAACGTCCAGCTCCCCGTGGTCAATGATATGCGTCGGGTCGTGCACGTATCTCCTCAGCTGAGATACGTGGAAGACGCCGTGCACCCGGTGCAACTGAGGTGGTAGAGCCAGGCGATAAGACACCTTGCCAATCCTGATGAGGACCTGGAATGGTCCGATGAAGCGCGGAGATAACTTTCCTCCTTGGCCAAATCTCCGTAATCCACGTCGAGGTGAGACCTGCAAGAAGACATGGTCGCCATCCTCGAACTGTAGTGGACTTCGCCTCCTGTCAGCATAAGACTTCTGCCGGCTCTGAGCTGTCCTCATCTGCTCCTGGATGACCTGGACCTTCTCTGTCGTGGCCTGGACCATCTTCGGTCCCACAAGTGCTGACTCCCCAGGGTCTGTCCAGCACAGCAGTGATCTGCAAGGTCGGCTGTACAATGCCTTGTATGGTGCCATCTCGATGGTGCAGTGGTAGCTGTTGTTGTACGCGAACTCCACCAAGGGTAGGTGGTCCTCCCAGCGGCAACCAAAGTCGAGGACACATGCGCGGAGCATTTCCTCGAGAGTCTGAATGGTCCTCTTCTTCTGCCATCCGTTTGAGGGTGAAAGGCAGTGCTCAGACGCAGCTGCGTCCCGAACGCCTCCTACAGCCCCCTCCAAAGCTGGGAAGTAAATCGACCATCTCGATCAGAGATGATAGATGATGAAACACCATGAAGCCATACAATCTCCTGAACATAGAGGCGTCCCATCCTCTCCACTGAACCCTGCTCTCTGATGGGTAAGAAGTGAGCCGACTTGGTGAGTCGGTCGACAATCACCGAAATGGAGTTGTGACCTCTGGAAGTGCATGGAAGTCCAGTCACGAAGTCCATAGATATCCCATCCCACTTCCACTCTGGGACCTCCAAGGGCTATACCAGGCCTGATGGTACCTGGTGCTCTGCCTTCACCTGCTGGCAGGTGAGGCATCGAGAAACGAACTCTGCCACAACCTTCTTCATACCCGGCCACCAGTGCTGTCGTCTGAGATCCTGGTACATCTTCGCCACTCCCGGATGTAACGTCAAAGGGGAAGTGTGAAACTCTCTCAGAACCTCCTCCTGTAAAGCAACTGGTACCATGGTACATCCTCTGAAAAGTACATCATGCTCTCCTCCCACAGAGAATCCATCAGGTGCCTATCTTGAGGATATCTGCACACGCCGCGTCTCACAGTCAGCGTCCCCACACTGTTCCTCTCTGACCCGTTGCAGTAGTGGAGGAGTGGCTGTGAGTGACTGAAGAAAGGCTACTCCATCTCTATCCACGAAGGATATCTACAAAGCGGCTAGCTGCTCTATCGCCTCCCCAAGTAGCTGAATGCCTGTCCTCCTACTGAGGGCATCAGCTACTACATTCCCCTTTCCAGGAGTATAGACTATCTCAAAGTCATAGTCCTGGAGGAACTCGATCCATCGCCGCTGTCTCAAGTTCAGGTCCTTCTATGAGAATATGTACCTGAGACTCTGATGGTCAGAAAAGACTGTAAAGCGCTCGCCCATCAAATAGTGTCACCACATCTTTAGAGCAAAGACCACTGCTGCTAACTCCAGGTCATGGGTAGCGTCGTTCTTCTCATGCTGCCTCAACTGATGTGATCCGTAAGCGATCACTGCCCGCTCCGGCATCAGGACACATCCGAGTACGGTCCCTGATCCATCGCAGTAAACTACGTACCCTACTCCCTCCTCCGGAAACCTCAAGATAGGTGCGCTGGTCAATCTCTGTCTCAGCTCCTGGAAGCTCTGCTGACATCTGTCTGACCACACGAAGGGTTTTACCTTCTTTGTCAAATCTGAGAGTGGTTCCACAACTCTGGAAAAGTCTGGCACGAACCTCCAGTAGTACCCTGCTAGTCCCAAGAAACTCTTCACCTCCGTCACACTCCTGGGTGGCTCCCAAGCTAGCACTGCGTCGATCTTCGTAGGATCCACCGCAACTCCCACCTCAGAGATGACGTGTCCCAAGAAGTGAACCTCACGTATCCAAAACTGACACTTCGAGAGCTTACCATAAAGATGGTGCTCTCGGAGTGTGTCCAGTACAACTCGCAAGTGGTAGGCGTGATCCTCCTCAGTCGTCGAGTATATCAAAATGTCGTCGAAGAAGACCACGAAAAATTAATCGAGGTATGGCTGAAAGATCCTGTTCTTGAGGCCCATGAACACTGCTGGAGCATTGGTCATGCCGAAGGGCATAACCAAGAACTCATAGTGTCCATACCGACATCTGAAGGCCGCCTTCTGCACGCCCTCACCCCAAAATCTGAGCTGATGATAGAATGACCTGAGGTCTATCTTTGAGAACCACCGTGCTCCCTTAAGCTGATCGAAGAGGTCATCAATCCTCAGTATCAAATAATTGTTCCTCACAGTCACCTGGTTCAGGTGACGATAGTCGACACACAGTCGCAAGCTCCCGTCCGCCTTCTTGGCGAACAAAATCGGGGAAGCCCAGGGTGAAACACTAGGTCAGATGAATCCCTTTCCATGCAAGTCCTCCAATTGTACCCGTAGCTCTCGAAGCTCAGCGAGGGCCATCCGATATGCTGGTGTGGATATCAGGGCCGTCCCGGGGTACAGGTCGATATAGAAGTCTACCTCTCTGCGAGGAGGTATCCTTGGGACGTCATCAGGGAAAACGTCCACATATAGATCCACCACTGCAGGAAAACTATGACTCCACATGTCAACTGCTCCTAGGATGAGGCTAGCCAACAGATGAGTGATGGGCTGTCCTCTCCTCTGCGAGAGTCCATCCTGTGCTGCAAAGGCTCCCTTCTCGCCGGTGAAGGTGAACCTGCTCCCGTCGGTGCGTACACATCGCACCTTGCGCCTAATACAGTCAATCTGAGCATGGACTGTAGATAACCAATCCATGCCCAAGATGACGTCGTAAGGCCTCGACGCCGCTACAAGAAGATCCCAGCTGAAGCTCTCGCCTCCTAGAGTAAGCTCACACTACCGGCACCAGTGCGTAATCGTCGAGTCTGCTCCCGTAGGAGTCTCTAGCCATAAGGATCGAGCCAACGGCTCTGTCAGAATCTCCGAGCTCCGAACAAGGGCAGTGACAATGAAAGAATGACTCGCTCTTGTGTTTATAAGAACTACAGCAAGGGTGGAATAGTCACAAATAGTACCTCGAATCATCTCGGGCATGCCGTGGTCGTAGGCCTCCGCTTCCTGGAGCTGTGCCTATCGCTGCCCGCCAGCTCCCTGTGGTCGGGGTGGACCTCCTGGTGGTGGGGGTGGTAGAGCCCCAAAGCGTCACCCACCACCTGCTGCTTGGCCAGCTCCTCTGCCTCGTCCGCCTGCTCCTAGAGGACTTCCACGGTTGACCCTCTGCCTCTGTCTGGGTGGCCCCTCAACTGTCTGCTGCTCCTCGGTACGGCGGGTCGGGCAGTCACGAGCCAAGTGGCCCTACCCACCGTATGCGTAGCACTGTCTGCCTCTCGAAAGACTGGCTCTGCGCTGTGGGCCCCGCACCTCTGAGCCAGTGTCCTGAGGTCGTCTGCCTAAGGGTCTAGTCTGCCTGGACCCACGTGTCATTCGTCGACTGCCTGCTGCAGAAGACTCTGGTACGTGCTGCCCTGCGGTAGGTCTCGCTGCTGATATAGGCTCAGTAGGGAAGCTCACGATGAGAAGGGCTCTCTCCAGTACCCCTGCCTGTGTCGGAATGCTGAGAGAGATCAGCGATGCCCTGATCTCATGCCTCAATCCCTACTCGAAGGTCCGGGCCCAGAAGAATGAGTCCCGTACCATGTCCGTCGAATAACGCGAGAGATCGGTAAATCTCGCCGAGTACTGGGCGACCGACAAGCTGCTCTGCCACAGCTGTAGAAGCTCCTGGATGCGCACTATATGGAGGGTGGATGGGATGAACTCAGAGCAGAAGAGGCTCTCAAAGTCCATCCAGAGGAGTGATGCCTCGTCATGCACCTGGAGCATCAAGGTCCACCATTTGCCTGCTGCCGCGTGCAGAAGACTCGCTGCAAGGATCACCATGAGGTCTGCTGGTGTCCCTACCAAACGGAAAACTCATACAACTGCCTCCAGCCAATCCTCGGCTAGTTGAGGGTCTGTCTCCCCATAGAACCTGGGCGGTCACTGACGCTGAAACTCGTGCAGTTCACTAAGGTGACGTGCACTGTCAGTGGCTAGGGCTGGTAGCATCGGTGGCTCGGCGGGTAGAGGTACCGCCGGTGCCTCTGCTATCAAAGGACCCTGTATCGAGGCCTCGTCGCTCGGTGGGCTATCGTCCTGCAAAACACTCAGAACCCTAGCTGGCTACTGTCGTGGGGCCATCCTGAAAAGAAACAGGTGCGCCACGGTTAAAACAATATACCTGGTGAGCTGACACAAAGTAATCACAAAGAAAACTTTTAAAACACACATGCAATCAATGTTTTCGTGCACTAAGTCAGAAATCAGAAGTCAGGGTCCTGGTGTACGGATACGTCGGCCGCCGCACCAACACTGGACTCCCTAGACTGATAACCACGCTCAATACTCTTAACACTATTGCTTCACATAGAAAAAGATTAGAGTCCAGAGTCCTGTGGTAGAACCGAACTCCTCTGATACCAATTTGTCACGACCCATCCTCAGGGCCCATGCTGTGACTACCCCAAGCCCGCCTTCCATAGGCCAGGGGCTGGCGACTAGCCCCAAGGAAAAATTCATGATAAAAAAATGGAAGGCATTGCCTTTGTAAAGTAAACAAACACCTCAGAGTAAGCAAGAAGAAGTAAACACTAAGTAAAACTGGGTACAAAAGTAAGTGCAGAAAAGTAAGTGGGCCAGTATACAAACCCAAATTGAAAGAAAAGTACAACTAGAAAGGGAAAACAACAACTGAAAGTAAAGCCGCAACGTTGAGCCATCCACTGGAAGTCCCACCTAAAGGGTGGGTACAGATAGCCTCCACAGCTCCTCGGGTCCAGCCGTACGCTCCGAGTACGGCCCACCCAGTGGTCCACCTCCAGGTACCGTCCTACTCGGAAAGCCTCAACCACGATCAACGCTGTACGTCGTCTGCAACCGACACAATGTAGTGTGGGTATAGCCCATGAAGGGGTGAGTATACGCTACTTAGTAGGGACCCCGAGACCCCCGAAGGTATCCCAGAATCCACAAAGGATAATCCACAAGAGAAATATACAATCATGAAGTAACATCCAACACTACTTAGGTATATTCCCATACATACACCTAAATCATCAATTCTCGTTCGAATCCAATATCCGAGCCCAAGTCCAATCACATCCACACAGGATAGCACAACACAATCCACATAGGAAAGCATGTCAATCATATCGAAGATAATGATTGAATGTCAAGATTCAGCTCACACAGGTATACTTCTTCGTAAGACGATAGAGATGATCAGATGTATCCACTGATTCATCTAAGCCATCGGACCCACACAGGATCGATAGGTACTAACCCCCGCAATGACCCACAAAGGATTGATAGGTACTAACCCCCCGTAATGACCCACAACGGATCGATAGGTACTAACCCCTGCAATGACCCACACGGGATCAGACCCACACAGAATCTGTAGGCGCTGGCCCACACAGGACCGCTAAGCGCTGACCCACATAGGATCTGACCCACACAGGATCGGTATCACTGATCCATGTAGGATCACTGAGTGCTGTAGTCGTCGCGGTTGAATCCACAGAGGATTTCTGTACAGTCTTTATCGTTGTCGCAGTCGCAGCCATCACTAGGGTTCCCGCACACAACAAGATCGTTTGGGAGGGTCCGCTCCACGAGCCGAGGGGATGATACATCAACTAACACAAAGTCTGGAGTTGATGTATCCAAAAGTTCCGTATCATCAACAGGAACTCAACGCGACAGACGACGTGTCAATCGGACGCCCGGTCTGAGAGTTATTGGCCTTTTCGTCCCAGGGTCCGGTTGGTTTTTAAATCAAAACCAACCTGACCATACTCCAACTGCATCCAAACCTCGAGCGAAGTACGCCAAAAGGTCCTTATCACTAAGAGGAATCCAACAAAGTCAACGGCACATCAATCGGATGTCCGGAGCTCAAGTTATAAGCATTTCCGCTTCGAGGGCCCGGTTGGTTTCGTGTATGAACCAACCTAGCTGAACCCAAAGTATCCCAAAACCTTGAGTGTAGTATACCGAAACGACCGTCTCGATCCAAGTATCGCTACGCAACTGACAGTGCATCGATCAGAGGTCCGTAGCCCAAGTTATGAGCAACAGACAAAAAAGTCAGAAAATGGGGGGTCAGGGCCCAGTCCGACCCGGTCCAACCCCCCCGGGTCGACCCGACCCGGGTCTGGGTCCGACCCGGAGGGGCGCGGCCCGGCCCTGCCTTGGCGGCCCAGCCCAGTGCGGCTGGTCCGGCCCAGCGCCGACCGAGCGGGTCGGCTCGGTGCTGACCGAGCGGCCGCGCAAAGGGGGGCGCCACCCCCTTGAATGAAACCACAACCCCCGCGTGGGGGTCACTCCTTGCCAACGGACGCAACCTAGCGACGCGTCCCCTCCTCCTAGGTCCCGCGCGGTCGCGGGACCAGCAGCCTGCCGCCACAGCTTCAACCGCGGCGGCCCTTTCCGGCGGCGCGCCGGGTACCGCCACCTTCGGCCGCCGGCGCCACCGTGCCGGCGAGGCGCACCAGTGGGGTTTTCCGCGGACCACCGGATGTGCTCCGGTGGTCCGTTTTGCCTTCCATCTTCACCATCGGTCCTCCTGGGACCGACTCTTCACTACGAAGACCTCAAAATGCCCTTTCGTCCTGCTTCGTCGTCGCCTGCCGATCCACACACCAAGAACTAAGAAACGGTGGGTTCGGACTTGTTCGTTGGTCCGCACCCACCGCGTTAGCAATTTAAACGGCTTCCGAAAATTTTAAACCCATGCAGAGGATATAAATCACATAGATTTAATTGAACCAAAACCCCTACCTCAAGCGTCGTCGCGTGAGGGTTCGTCACCGAATTGCATGTCGCGGAAGAAGGCGTCGCGGAAGAGGGATCGTTGTGTCACGGAGAAAGGATTCGTCGGCATCGCGTCATCGATCTCCGAGGATCCGACATTCTTTTTGACCTTCGTCGGTGGCCGGCATTCCTCGTGTTCCTCGTCGAGGAAGAAGAACTTCAAGACCTTGAGCAAATTCTCCCAAGCCTTCTCACACAACGAACCCCTTAATAAAATAATACTTGTCTTATTTTATTAACACACAAGTCAACATCTTTGAAATTCAAAATTGATTCAATTAATTTAATTGAATAAATTTCAATGTTTAAACCGCCCAATTAAAAGAGGCATTTAATATTTAATTAAACGCACAAGTTGACTTCATTAAAAAAGGGTGGTGCGGGTGCGTTACCTTAATTAAAGGGGCTGAGGAAGTTGAAAGGGTGGGGCTCGTGTGGGCCCCACCTCACTAATATCCTACCTAGTGGATTAGTTAGGATGTGGGTCCCACTCAACCACTTAGCTTTGGTTAACACTTTCTTGAATAAAAATAAAATCTTTTGTACAATATTTTATTTTATTTCTTTAGTTAACCCAATTAAGTAAAACTCCACCCAAGCAAACGCAACTTCGGAAAAGGTGTTCCTACGCAATTACCAGCGCTGTGATTCCATCGGTGCCCTCAGAATTCGATTCCGAGCACCGGTTCAAAAGTTAGGAAAACCCACTCGTTCGTTCACTGAACGTACCTGAGCGAATCTTTGGAAAATGATTCCGGGCACACCGGGCCTCAGAATCAGCTACCGTCAGAAACAGCGTTCTTGTAAAATCCCAAAGAATTTTTTTTAAAAAAATTCCATTGAATTTTACAGGTCTTTATAGAAGAGGGAATATAGTAATTTTGTAGAAGATGAGGTGACCCCGGACAAATAAAGACACTTAATTCATTATTTCTCATCAATAATCCTTTTATCTTACAAATAAGCACACAATCTCAAGAATATAATTATTAGTGTTTCATACGATTAGCTCTATAAATATATTATTTTACAATACTCATAAAAATTTCTGCATAATTTTATAACTTCAAACTTTCTTATTAATATCTCATATGAAATACTCATATTCATAACCTAGGGAATAGAAAAAAAATAAGAAATGGGTGAGCTCAAATGCTCAATAAGGGTAAACATGGGAGATGACAATACAAGAGTGCAAGTGAGCCTGATATGAGAAAAATGGGTATGCGAACATAATAAGAATACATGATAATAAATAAGAGAAACATACCTAGAAAAGAATAGATCATAAAATTGTCATGGTATAAAAATTCAACATAACTTGAAACATGAATAACAAGGGAGTCAAAACATAAAACAATAATCACGTGTCTTAAGAAAAAATATAACATAGACATTTTTCATAACATATAAATATATCATTGAAACATAATATATCATAGAAACAAGGAATACTAGATAATTGTGGCACAACTATAGGTATAGGGAAACATCAACTTCCTGAGTTACACACTTTTACTTATGATTGAGAGAATATAAATTTGTCCTTCTTATACATGTCTTATGAGATATAAACTTTTAACTAATACATTGTAAGAATATATAAGAACCCACTCATCATTCAACCACACTTATATGTTCCACTTGAACATAACTCACATATCACATCATAAAGAACCAATGTAAATAAAATGGGTTAATAAAACTTTCAAATGAAAATCATTCACTTTTCATAGCATAAAGAACCCACAGAAATAAAATAGGGATTTATAACATTTCTAAATGGTTTAAAATTACATCATGAATTAAAGTGATTGACACCAAAAACTTGGTCACCAAAAAGAGATCACTTCATAAGAGAAAAATAGAGGGTGAAATATTAAACATAACAACACTAGAGATAGATGTTTTTTGGAGATATAGAACAAAATTAAAACCAAATCATGAAAAGATGTTTATGGATTTTTTTAATCATCAGTGTAAAAATCCTAGTTACAAGTCAATTTTCAAGAAGTGAATTTTTATAAAGGTAAAAATAATACATCCTAAAACACTAAATTTAGAATATATCACAAGAATAAAAACTGATAAAAATTTATCTTATTCAATAAATATGGATAGGTAGATAAAAGAAAATATTATGAAAATACATTCTTTCTGAATATTTTGAAAATATATTTCATGAAACCCATATTGTTAAAAAAGATAATAAAGCATCCACTTGAAAATATTTTAGGATAAAGATGAAGATAAAAATAAAACAAAATCTGTTTATATTTCAAAATAATAAAAGAATACATTTTTTGAATGTAAAAACATAGATATAGAAGAAAAAGATACATTAAAAGGATGAGAATCATTCTTAATGAAATTAAAATTTTATGAAACATGGAATTTATAAAAGAAAATATTTTGATATGAAACATGAATACTCTATAATTAAAGGTGTAAATATAACATATCATCATCATAGGTCTGACTATATCAATCATGAAAGATCATAGTCAAAGAGGAATGATTATGACCCATGTAATAGATTTGAGTCAATAAAACCCATTACCTTTATTTCAGATTAATCAAACATTATATATCCTCTTGTATAGAAAAAACATTATCAATAACATTATTCACACACACACACACACACACACACACACATATATATATATATATATATATAAGATTTTATAAAATTTATTTATAATAATTAATTAAAAGTATATTACTTATTAATACCCTATTTTCATTATTGGATGGTATTACTTTCGATAGTTTATTTTGTACTAGATTTGTAGTGGAGGTGTTGGTTATTGTTTATAGATTCAAAGTTAATCATTATGAGATCATTATAGGTATTTGGATAATTGTTTTATAATTATTTATAAATTTATAATTTCATTTCATAATTATTTTAGTAATGACTCGTGATGAAGTGATCACTGATGAGACTGTTTCAGTAATTTTAATGAATATGTGCTGGTATCTTAATATCAAGTTACATATTACCATTACCATTACCATTATAGAAAAAAAAATTATTACTTAATTAATATTTTACAATATCACCCAGAATTTTGTTCCCTTATTTATCCATTATATAAATATATGACATTATTCATGTATGTGGTTATACTCACCCAAACAAGAACATACCATAACCAATGAGTGAGTATAGTTAATAAAATTATTCCTTTGGAATAATATCATTATCATAGAATAATAATGATATTATTTAGTTTTTAATAAAAATATAAACTATATTTTAATATAATTTGGTATAAAAAAATACCAGAGTGAAAAAATACATTCCCCTTTCGTGAAGGTGGTAGTCCATACGTATGCACGAGCAACACGTTCATTTTCCATAAACTAAGTGGAATATGGGGAATGTTTTATAATTTTATTAATATTAAAAATGTTATAAATATAATATCAATACTTTAAATAATCTTTTAGAACATTCCATGAAAGTTGGTGACAAAAAATGTAGCACATTGTTCATTGAGGCCGTAGTCTGCACGTACGCATGACAATATCTTCACTTTTTGAATGGTTTAGGATAAAGGTAGAAAATTGATATTACATTAGAATAATAAAATTAAAACATATTATTAATACTAATTTTATCATAATTTCATGGATGAAATAGGTTTTAATGGGTAAAAGAAGAAAATAATTAAGAGTGCTCATTTGAGAACATTACTTATCCCTTTGGATGTTCTCCCTTGGGTAACAACTTAATTCTCTTGATCTTGGTCTTTTAGAAATAAAAATACTTCCATGATGTGGGAAGAGAGTAGGGTAGATAATAAAATAGAGTTTTGGTCAAGATAATAATTTATAATGAGTGGCTAAATGGGTCCGAATTGAGATCCTTTTATAGGTGAAGGGGATGACATTTTTGTAAATATAACTTTTTAATATAAAGAGTGAACATGATTTACCTGTAAAGTGGGTAAAGATTGGAAAATAATTAATTTTGGGATGATTTAAGGTCTATAATACCTCAATAATTAATTTTCCAAAAAAATTTAAACATTTATTTTTTATTTTTTTACCCTTAGTGTTTTCACTTTTACCATTTATTTTACTATGGTAATTACATTTTAACAAAGAAATTTACTTTTAATAAAAAAAATAATCATCATTAAATAATTTCGTTATAATGATTAAAATATGAAATTATTTTTATAAAATAAATTATATGTTTTGTAAAATTTCATTTTAACATTAGCACATGCAATATGTAAAAATCAATTTTTAGAAAAAAGTGCATTTCTAAGCATAAATGTCATGTTTAAGAAACAATTATCATTGTTGTTGATTTTAATGAAATTAAATATTTTATAATTAAAAAAATGATATCTATGTAACTTTAAAAGTAATAAAAAATTTAGTTTCACTTATAGAAAACTTAATTAAAAGTGAAATAATAAAAATAGTACTTATTTGAAAAATATTACTTAATTTTTAAAATGTTAAACATGGGTTTTCTAAATTCAACATAGTATTTTTAAATGCATAATTTTACACTATAAATATGTTTTTTATTATAATTTTTTATTAGTTTTTAATTTATACTTACTTCTTGATATAGTCATAAACACTATGATTTTAGTAAAAACTGTATTTTCAATATTCACCTAAAAATCAATTATTTTAGGAAAATAAAAAAATTAATCTTAGGATAATTTAGATATTAGAAATTTAAAAATTAATTTAATTTTATAAAGTTTATTTTTTAAATGTGATAATAATTAATTTTAATATAAATATTCATATGTGGAAAACAAAATCATTTTAATCAAAAGAAACAACTCTTGTATTAATATACCTTTTACTTAGATTTCATTAGGAGGTTAATTCTAATGATGCCATAAAATTTAACATATTTAATATATAATTAATATGTAATGATTTTATTTTATTAAATTATCAAAATTTTCACTTTACTTTGATGTTGCGTGTAAGATAATCTTCTGAACATGATATTTATATAATGAAAATGTATTTAATAAAATCTGGGGTCATTATATTCTACACCCTAAAAAATAATTTCTTCCATGAAATTTTATTTCTAGGAATAAAAAAAGTGAGGTTACTTCTTTATCATTTCATCCTTAGGTTCTCACATAGCTTCTTCAAACTTATGATTCCTATATATAACTTTGACTAGATGAGTGGTCTTATTTCGTAGTATTTTATCTCTTCAATATAGGATCTCAACTAGTTTTTCCACATATAATAGACCAGATTATAATTGAATGAATATTAAATTGAGTTAAAGTGAAGGGTATAATATTTACTTCTTTAAAAGTGATACATAGAAGACATCATGTACTTGAATGAGGTATATAATGAGTACTAAGCGATATGTTACTTCAATGACATGATAAAGGATCTCGAAGGAAATGATGTATCCAAGGCTCAACTTTCCATTCTCCCCATATCTCATAACCCACTTCCATGAAGATATCTAGATGAAAACCTTCTCCCTAACTTAAAATTCTAGATACTGTCAATGCTTTTCTGTATAGCTCTTCTATCGACTTTATGCCACTTTCAAATATCATTGAATGGTTTGAACCTTCTCCATTATTTATTAGAAAAGGTAAAAAACTATCAGCTTCCACTCTCCAAAATCATACCAGTATATTGGAGTCCTAATTATATTCCCATAAATAGCTTTATATAGAGCCGGTTATACCCTGATATTTTAAAAGAACATTATTTTTGATAACGTATACAACACACAACAATGAGTTTAAACGAACCGTGATATACTATTAAAATATTATTATTTATACGTGACTGTTATAACATATCCATTAAAGTTTGTTGTATTAATAAGAATGAAAACATTTTTAAAATTATTTATGGAGGATAAAGAAAATATATTGATAAATAAGTACTTAATTATTAGTAAAATATTTATAGCCTTCAAAAATATATTTTTTCTCAAAAATATGTTATTTATTTATTTATTTGTAAATAAATAATAAAATTAATATTTTCCATTATTAGAAAATTTATTTTATAAAACTAAATAAATTTTTAAAATCCATATTTCAAAATTATATAAGGATGGATTTTTGGGATTTTTTAAAAGGAATATTTTTTAATGAATAATGAAAATTAGTATTTTTTATTAAAAACTACCTTATCATTTAAATTATTTAAAAAATTATATTATAACACCCCAATATTTCATAGTACATTATCTATTGAAAGTAATTTAATAACCCACGCTACACACAACACCGATTTCGAGCACACCACGACTTACCAAACTAGCCGTTCAAAAAAGAAATTTTGAATAATATTAACTAAATTTTGAATTTTATATAATCTGTATAATTTTAGAATCCATATTATGTTTTTCCTTTACATAATATAAGAAAAAATTCATTTTTTTAGATAAATGATGTATTTTACAAAAAATAAAATTTCACCGCCTTTTAATGGAGAATGCTTTTTCAAACCAATATTAGACACTTTTATATATTCAATTTAATGAAATTAAATTATTCTTTAGAAGTGGGACATAAAAATTTAGTTTGGATAAATTTTTGGTACTTTTATGAAAACTTTCATATTTTTGATGAATAGTGAAAATACTAAATTTTAATTGAAAATAAAATTTTTAATTGAAATAATTTATATTGTTAAATTATGTATTTGAATGGTTTTAAAGTATAATTAGATTTTATTTTTATCATTTAATACAATGTAGGTCATTATAAGTAATTTCACATTTAAATTTGACATAAACACATGTCAAACTTTTGATAGTTTTTTGTTTTTTAAAACCTGTTTTTTGGTTTTGACAACAGGAATTGATTTTAAATTAATTAATAAAACTTATATGTATTAAATTTGGTAAAATAGAATTCATTTTTGAATTCAAAATATCAAAATTATCTTAGGTTGAATTTTTGGTATTTTTCTGAAAACTTTCAATTTTTGATGAATAGTGAAAAGCACTGCATTATTGTTTAAAACCGACTTTTTATTTAAATAATTATTTATTTTATTTAAATTTAATTTAATTAAAAATAGATATATAAAACCTATATAATTTAAATGTTTTAACACCCTAAGATTTCATCGTAAGTTATTTTCTTTAAAGTAATTCAATAGCTTCTGCTATACGCAACCCCGAGTTTGAGCGCACCACGACTTACCAAACTAGCCTTTCAAAAAAGCAGTTATGAATAGTATTAACTGAATTTTTAATTTTCTATACTCCATATAATTTTAGAATCCATATTATGTGTTTCTTAGACATAATATAAGAACAAATTCATTTTTTCAGATAAAAAAAGCATTTTTCAAAAAATGCAATTTTACCACCTTTTAATGGACAACACTTTTTAAAACTAGTATTTGACACTTTTTTGTATTTTATTTAATGAAATTAAATTCTTATTTATAATTTGAACATTAAAATTTATTTTGGATAAATTTTTGGTACTTTTATGAAAACTTTCATATTTTGATGAATACTAAAAAATACTAAATTTTAATTGAAAAAACTTTTTTAATCAAAATACATTATAGTGTTAAATTATGCGTTTTAATGGTTTGGAAGTATAATTATATTATATTTTTATAATTTAATACAATTTAGTTCATTATAATTAATTTCACATTTAAATTTGACATAAACACATGTTAATCTTTTGATAGTTTTTACTTTTAAAAAATACGCTTTTCAGTTTTGACAATGGGAATTAATTTTAAATTAATTAATGAAACTTCTATGTTTTGAATTTTTTAAAATATAATTAATTTTTTAATTTCTAATATCAAAATTATCTTAGGGTAAATTGTTGGTATTTTTCTGAAAACATTCAATTTTTGATGAATAGTGAAAAACACTACATTATAGTTTAAAACTGACTTTTTATTTAAATAATTATTTATTTTATTTAAATTTATCTGAAGTAAAAATAGATAAATAATAACTATATAAGTTCAATGTAATTCATTGGTGTCATATTATAATAAAATTAGATTTATACAATTTTATTGAACTTTTTACCATCTTTTATCCACCTTATAGGAGGATTTACAAATTCGCATAAAAATTAATTTTACCACTTCTGTGAGTTGAATTTCAAAAATCTGAGATACATGGTTAACATTAGTAAGTAAAATTTTGTTCAATAATATGAAAATATTTTTTGGTGAATAGTAACTTTTGACTTTTATTTACCATAGTTAAAAGTAAATAGGATAATTAAGGGTAAAAATGATATTATAGTTACCCTAACACATGTCCTAAGTCTATTGGATAAGTGTAATTAGACCAAAAACAATCTTAGGAATAAAATATGATCCTTTTTTTCCACTTGGATTAGATTAGGACATTTATTATTATTTTATTTAAAGAAGAGTTAAAAGAGTTAAATTTAATGTTTAATAACGAAACCATTTTTAATATAGGGTCATACATGAGATAAATTCGACTATAAAAATTCATTAGAAATATAAAAATATTTCTTACATAATGTTATTTTATTTTTAAATTTTAAACATTAAATAATTAAATTTATTTATGACACAATGATAATGTAGTAATTACCTTGTTAATGAAAGATTAAAATAATTGATATTATAAATATCCAAATAAATGTAATTTGAGACTTTTGATTAATTCTACTAATTTTATAGGTTAATATGACTTGTTCGGGTTGATTAAATTATTTTTTTGATGTAATCATGCTTCTATATTTTAAAAAAAAACCAAATACGAAATATTGTGAAAATTGACATAATTGAGTTTTTAAAATAAATACTATATTATTAATTGATAAAATATTCCTAGAAATCTATGTTTCGACCAAAGGACTTTGATAAGGTTATATATATTAATAATTAACCACTTGGGGTTTTCTTGTCTTGTTATAGTAAGTTTATTAACCATACAATATAAAAATACAAAGAGAGATGGTAAATGTCAAATTATTTAACTAAGAGTTAAATCTAAATTATAAGGTTAATATGGTGAATTAAACCTATCTAAAACCTATTTTTTGAGAGGTTTTAGACCAATACCCACCTTATTCTCGAAATAAATCATTTTTGAGCCATTATAAATGAAAATGGTTTTATTATAAAATAATATTTCAAGCTTTTCCTAAAGTGACCCTCACCTCTCTTATAAAAGGGTACTTCCCCTTCTCTTAATTTAGCACCTCCAAAGCCATTTGGCTCAGCAAAAACCTGCCCAAATATCCCCCCAACTTTCCTCCCTTCATCTTAGAGGCGTTCTTTTGGTCATAAATCTAACCTAAGGATCCCTTTTGATCAAATAAAAAGGAAGAACATGAAGAAGAGGTAAATATTTCATCACCTCTTTCAAGTTCTTTTCTTCTTCCACTTCCTCTTTCTATGTTGTTTCCATTATAAAATAATAACTCTAGTATCATATATATGCTGGGATTTTATTATAAAAATGGTACAACCATATTTATTATTCTATCCATCATATGAATGATAATGTCACCATACGTGCGTACGTACGACTTACCGTCTCCACGTCGTAGTGTAGTTTGTTATTCAAACAATTAATTATTTGGATGTGTATAATAATGAGTATAACTGATGTAAATAATTTATATAATATGTTAATGATTCTTTATATATGATATACAATCCAATTACATACAATTTCACCATCAATATAATGATATTGTCGCTCGTGCGTACGTACGGATTACCGTCTCCACGAACGCGATGAGATTCATTCCCCATCGTAATAATTCAAGAATAATTTTCATTTTATGATTAAAAATAATGTTTTAGAACTTAATATAATTATGTATATGAATAAAATGCATCCTATCCATAACAAACATGGCTTATGTAACCGAGCATATAAAGGAAAACAGACCAGTTAACACCCGAAACGATGATACTACTAAAATATTATTAACAAAGCAATATTATAGGATCATATATGATATCATATTTATTTATATAGTTATTTTATAATTTAATAACAGTTATTTAACTATTATAAAGGAGTTTAACATACCCTCTTCCATGTAAAATTATAAGGTAAGGGGTTTCTTATCTAATTTTTAATTCCATGAGAATTCAATTGTTTGCCACTTATTTATTGCATGTGGTGTATTGTGTACTGCCATTTGATATATATATTATCATTATTATCTTTATATTTATGGTATTATATGATTAATTTGGTGTTAATTAACTTTTTTTCATACGATCAATTGATTACAACATGCTAAGGGGTTTTCATCTCACTTTTATTCACGTGAGATTTATGCTATATTTTCCACTATTTGTATGGTGTATGTACTGCCCATCATTGTATTGTTTACGTAATATAATTAAATATATGGGTATTTACATCATCATTTTATGATTCTTCTTTCATGGGGTGTATGTTTTGTAAGTTACAAAATCGGTAAGGGAATTTCAAATTTCAATTTCCACTAATTCAGTTTTATGCAAACTTCATTGATTATTTTACTCCAAGATTATGTGTGAAATCACTATTTATTTACTTATGTATTAATTTACACTCCCCTTTGTGGGGATATACTTTTTATACACATAATACCTCCATTTATAAATTCTCAACTCATCGATATGAACTTGATAAGAGTAATTTTAACTCAATCTCTATTCATTGAGTTAAACATCCAAGTCATTGGTGTGGTTTTTAAAAGAATATGTGGGAATGTACTTTGATTTATTTAAAATGAATATCCAATAATATTGTGTGTATTTATATTTTTCACACATAATTATGTCATTGATTTATCCTTAAACTCAAGATAAGGTCTTTATAAAGGAATTCATCTCAACTTACATTCCATTGAGACTTCTTTATTGTTATGCGCCTATTCACATTTATTTGGTGTATATACTATACTTTGATATAGTATATCAAGAATCCCTTTAATATCATGATATTATAAAGTTTTTATTACCTCAATTATTTGTTTTCAAGCATCTCTCATTTGGTTAGGAACTCTATCTAAAATATCATTTTAAATGTTTTAAAATTTTATTCTTCTAAATCTTTTTCATTAATGTCCATGTTTTAAAAATGGTTTTAAGGATTTATTTATATGGACATGAATTTCTTAAAATTAAAATTCCTTTTAAATGTTTCTATGTGGTATGGGACACTTTGATTCAAAAATATATTTTTAATAACTTCTTGATAAATATTGAGACTTTTAAATGTTTTCAAGAAAAAGGAGATACTTCTCTCAAATGGTTTTAATGATTATTTTCATCTATGTATACATCCTTCATTGGATTTTATGTTTTTTTAATGTTGATTCATAATGATAAAATCTTATAAATGATATTGAAGGTTTTGTGATATGTTTGACTATGGAGGTGTTATTTTTATACCATTCATGGTTTATGGTTAAATTATTAACATTTTGTATGCTAGTTTTAATACGAATGTTTATTTTATGTTTAAACATTTTCATATGGGGAATGGATTAGACTTAGTAAGTGATGGGTGGATCCCGCAATAGCTCCTCGATGAATTGGTAGGTATCATGAGACAAACTAGTGTCTTGGAACAAGGCCTTGAAAAAATATTATTTGTAGTCTTGGCACAAGGCCTTGACTATGTGGTTATGAAGTCTGACATTATGCATTCCATCATTATGAAAGTGGCTATTGATATTTCATGTGATTATTAAACTAGTAGAATATCCATGTGAATAAGTGAATGGCATTAATTTATTTTATCTTTTCCATATTATGCTGAAGTTTTAGTTTAAAAGGTTATTGTTTTAGTCTTATATATTGCCTTAAATGTTTATGCTTATTTATGAAAGTTTCTGCTATATTGTTATCCTTACTAAGCATCTACGCTCACCCCTTTATATGTTTTATTTTTCCCAGTATGTGAAGAAGTATTTTACGGTTTAACTTTAGGTATAGGCTAAGGATATAAGTATAAGGCCCTAGCCTTAAACCTTACTTAATCTTGAGTTAATACAAGATTTCACATTGAGGATCTTTTCAGGTTTAGAGTTTTAGAGAATTAGGACATAACTATTACATCTCAAAAGATTACGAAGTAGTCACTTCTACTAAATTTCCATAAAATAAAAACTCTTAAAAAGAAACATGTCTAGTTCCATGTTTTAGATAGCATGACTTTCCTTGATCCCATCGTTGACCTTATTCATATTTAAGTCCTGTGGAAAACATTTAAAAAACTTGGGGTGAGCATAAAAAGCTCAGTAAGGGATACACAAAGAATGAAAACTGTTAGTTTTTTAAAACTACAAGTAAACCATGTATACTTTATCAAAGTAATACTTTTCACCTTTTCGAAGTAGTAAAAACTCTTCACTGAATAAAAGTTCATTACTTACCCTTCTGTAACCAAAATATTACCATAAAACCCATATAAAGATCACATAACATATAAAGGTAACTTGGGACATAAACATACTTAAGTGGAAGAACCATAAGGTCGACTTCCACACATATCACTTAATGGAATAGCCATTCGGCCAACTTCCATACATACTTAATGGAATAGCCATACGGCCGACTACCATACCCAATGTATTGGAGGTTATAACGTAACCACCCGTCTTGGTATTCACGGCACCACCCGTCATATGGTTTATCACGTAACCACCCGTAAAATGTCCAAGTAACATCATTACACATAAAATATTGAAAATATAAAAATTTCCATAACAAAATTTCATTTTCAATCACAATAAGCAACTCCCAGATATTGAATTTGTCACGACCCGCCCTCGGGGCCCGTGCCGTGACTACCCCAAGCCCGCCTTCCATAGGCCAGGGGCTGGCGACTAGCACCAAGGCGTAAAATCCCAGTAAAAAGGGAAGGCATTGCCTTAATAAAGTAAACAAGCACCTCAGAGTAACAAGCGGAAGAAAAGCAGTACACAAAACTAGAACAACTGTGCTGAAGAAAAGGGGCCGGAAATACAAGCCCAACTGTAAAGTAAAGTACAACTCGAAAGGGAAAACAACAACTGAAAGTACAAGCGGCTCCTGGGACGTCCTCCTCGATTCCTACCTGAAGGGTAGGTACAGATGGCTCAGCTCCTGGATCGTCCACCACGGATCCTACCTGAAGGGTAGGTACAGATAGCTCCACAACTCCTCGGGTCCAACTGTCCGCTCCGAGCACGTCCCGCTCAGTGGTCCTCCTCCAGGTACCGACCTACTCCGCTAGCCTCAACCGCAGTCAGCGCTGTCCATCGTCTGCAACCAACACAACGAAGTGCGGGCATAGCCCGTGCAGGGGTGAGTATAAGATACTCAGTAGGGACCCCGAGACCCTCGAAGGTCTCCCGAAATCCACAAAGGATAAACCACAAGAAGATACAATCACGAAGTAACACCCGACGATGATTAGGTATATGCCCATACATATACCTATGTCACTAATTTCCGCTCGGCTCCAACACCGAGCCCAAGAACAACCCAATCCACAAAGAAGAGTAAAAAGTAAATCCACACAGGTTATAACAAGTTTATGAAATCAACGGATTACCATTACCCAGGTATATGCCCATACATATACCTAAGTTATCAAGCGACCCATCTCAATCATGAGGAATCACAAAGATAATTGACTCAGCTCAAACCAGGATTTTCATTATCGAAACCGTAAATGTTGAAGAGCCCCATCTCTGAAGTGTACAGTGGTCCTGTCACGACTCCGAGGTACTGCTCACTAACCTAAGACTGCTGAAGTACTCCTCCTGTCGAGTACCGCGGGTCTGCTGCCAACTACCGGGCGCTCCGTCCGCTGAGGGTCTGCTGCGAAATACCGGGCGCTCACCCAGATAGCCTACTGAGGTACTCCTCCTGTCGAGTACCGCGGGTTTGCCGCCAACTACCAGGCGCTCCGTCCGCCGTGGGTCTGCTGCCAACTACTGGGCGCTCCGTCCACTGGGCTAGTCGACTCACTCCAAGTCGAGTCGGTCAAGCAGTCGTCAGGTCTCAATCACTTACACGGTCTCCGTACTCCGCACGCACGTCTCCACCGTCGCGGGTCTGTCGCTACAACCAAGCGCACACACTCCGTAGAGAAACGCGGGTCCGCCGCTACAACCAAGCGCTCCACCGCCAAGGGTCTGCTGCTGCATCCAAGCGTACCACCACTGTCAAGTACCACGGGTCCGCCGCTACACCCAAGCGCTCCACCGCTCAAGGTAAAAGAAGATTCAGCTCACACAGGTTCGGTAGCACTGTTCCACGTAGGATCGCTGAGTGCTGTAGTCGTCGTCGTCGAAACCACACAGGATCTCTGTACTGTCGTCGTCGCAGTCACAGTAGGAGTAGCAGTAACAGTAGTAGTCACAGTCGCAGCCAGCACTAGGGTTTCCGCACATAGAAAGCTCGTTCGGAGGGTCCGCTCCACGAGCTAAGAGGCTGATACATCAACTGTCAAAAAGTCCAGAGTTGATGTATCCAAAAGTTCCGTATCGTCAACAGGAACTCAACGCAACAGACGGCGCGTCGATCAGACGCCCGGTCTGAGAGTTATTGGCATTTTCGTCTCCGGGGCCCGGTTGGTTTTTAAGGCAAAACCAACCCGACCGTACTCCACCTGCGTCCAAACCTCGGGCGGAGTATGCCAAAATATCCGTCTCACTAAGAGGAACACAACGCGACTGACGGCGCGTCAATCGGACGTTCGTGGCTCAAGATATGAGCGTTTCCGCTCCGAAGGCCCGGTTGGTTTCGTGAACGAACCAACCCGGCCGAACTCAAAGTAATCCGAAACCTTGAGTACGATATACCGAAACGACCGCCTCGATCCAAGGATCGCGTTGCCGCAGACGGTTCGTCATTCGGAGGTCTGAGGCTCAAGTTATGGGCAAAATACCGAAACAGGTTCGAAACGGGGGGGTCCGGGTCCGGGCCGACCCGGCCCGACCCCCCCCCCCCCCCCCCCGGGGCCGCGCGGCGGCCTGGCGCCGCGAGGGGACGCACGCGGGGGGCTAAGCCCCCGCTGATTGAAATGTCGGCGCGACCTTATGTGCCGCGCCTTTGCAGCAAACGGCCCCCACGTGGGGGCCGGTTTTAAAAAGAAGACCCGGGGGGCTGCTGCCCCCCTTTCATGGAACCGCCCCCCTCTTAAAGAGGGGGTTTTACATGCTGGCCGGGGGATTAATTCCCCCGGTTTAATGCCTTCCGGCCGGCCAGCTGGCTGGCCGGTTTTCTCCAACGGGACCGGAAATTCCGGTCCCCCCCTTCGGCTTCCGACGCCGGCGGCCCGGCCGCCGGTCTTCTCTTCCGCCGCGGCCCGGAACCGGCCGCGGTCTCCTCGTCCCGCCGTGGCCCAGAACCGGCCGCGGTGTTCGTCGTCCGGCGCGGTGCGACGACACCGCGTCCCTTCGCCGTGCTTTGATATTCATTCAACGCGGCGCGACGGCGTCGCGTTCTTGTTGTTTCTACCATGGTGCGCGCGCGACGGCATCACGTAAGTTAAACGTACAATTATCTGCGTGGTGCGACGGCACCACGCCACCTTGCTTCCGCCCGCAAGAATAAACAACATGAACGATGGAGGGGGGTTCGGCCGTGTTCATGCGGTCCGGCCCCCCTCACGTTAAACAATAACACTTAAATAAAATATTCAAAAGCCTCACGTAGACATGCGATCCACGAGCAAGAAATGGAATAAATTAACAATATTCAAAAACCCCTACCTCGGGTATAAGATCGAAGATTTGACAACGTCCCGCGGAAGACAACGTCGCGGTGGTCGGGCGTCGCGGTCGTCGTTCGTCAAATCCGTTGACGAAGAGATACGCCCGAAGAGATACGTCGTTGGCGAATCTTCGTATGCCGACAAAGAAGGTCCGAGGAGGAAGCGGCGTTCCCTCTCGTTGACACGGAGGACGAAGAAGAGAGGCGTCGTTCTTTGTCGGAGCTTGAGCGTTCTTCGTGTTCTTCGTCAGAGCTTGAAGATGAAGAAGAAGCTCTCAAAAGCTCTCAAGGTGGCCAAAGCGTTCTAACCCAACAAAAAGAGAGAAGAGCTTAATTTAATCAAAAACTTAACAAAGAATTTCAAAGGTTTGAAATTCAAAATGGATAACTCCAAAATTAACTCACTTATTTAATATACATGAGTTGTATAATTAAATAGAAGTTAAGATGTCAAGCCATTAAGAGGGAGAGAGGGGAGTTAGGGAACTTGAAAAGGTGGGGGTTCGTGTGGGCCCCACCTCCCTCATAACCACACATGGGAAGTTGGGTGGTTGTGGGCCCCACCAACAAATTCCCATGAGAGAGTCTAACCACCTCGAATAAAATAAAATTCACACACAAATTTTATTTTACTTATCTTTTAATCCCCAAAACTAACTTTCAACCTGCAAAAAACGCAACTTCCGAAAAGGTCTCTTTAAGCGAAACACGGCGCTGCGAGTTCATCGATGCCCTCAGATTTCAATTCCGAGCACCGGATCAAAAGTTAGGAATTTTCGCTCGTTCGTTCACTGAACGTACCCGAGCCAAACTTCAGAAATTGATTCCGGGCACACCGGGCCTCGGAATCAGGTGCCGTCTGAAACCGCACTCTTGTAAAATTCTAAATAAAATTAAGAAAACAATTTCCCTTGAATTTTACGGGTCTTTACATTACTCCCACCTCAGGGCTTTACGTCCCCGTAAAGATACATCAAAAACTAGGGAAACAAATGAGGGTACTGAGCACGCATCTGAGCCTCCCTCTCCCATGTGCTCTCCTGGAGATTCCCGTGCTGCCATCTGATGCGCACAAGAGGAATCGATCGCCCACGCAGGACCCGCTCCTGTCGATCCTCTATCTCCACCGGGACCTCCGTAAAAGTCGCCCCATCGTCAAAGATGTGTGTCGGGTCATGCACGTATCTCCTCAGCTGAGACACGTGGAAGACGTCGTGCACCCGGTGCAACTGAGGTGGTAGAGCCAGACGATAAGCCACCTCACCAATCCTGCTGAGGACCTGGATGGGTCCGATGAAGCGCGGAGATAACTTGCCGCCTCGACCAAATCTCCGAATACCACGTCGAGGTGAGACCCGCATGAAGACGTGGTCACCATCCTCGAACTCTAGTGGCCTTCGCCTCCTATCAGCGTATGACTTCTGCCAGCTCTGTGCTATCCTCATCCGCTCCTGGATGACCCGGACCTTCTCTGTCGTGGCCTGGACCATCTCCGGTCCCACCAGAGCTGCAAGATTTCTTTATTGCCGAAAAGAGAAATCTGGTCTCATCCCCTGGATGAACCACATTCTTTGCCTAAAACAGTCAATCCTAACATGGATGATACTAATCCATACCAAGGATGACGTCGTAAGGCCTCGACGCTACTACTAAGAGATTCAACCGTTACTCTCGCCTCCAAGGGTTGAGTCACACTGTCAGCATCAGTGTGTGGTAACTGGGTCTCCTCCAGTAGATGTCTCACAAGTGAGGGTCAAGTCAACAGTCAAAACTGGAACCTCTTAGTAACATCATGAAAGAGGACAGGAACGAAAATATCACAAATATATGCGTCTTTTATTATTGCAGCTCATAATACAAGACGCTACACAAATGCAACAAGGAACCAGAAGTAAAAAGGATGTATCCACTAGTTCAGCTCCTGTCCATCGGCTCCCATAGCTCCATGATCGAAGGCCTCGGCTGCCTGAAGTTGAACTCTCGCATGTTCACCTACTCCCTGTGGTCGGGGTGGACCTCCTGGTGGTGGTGGTGGAAGAGCCTCAAAGCGTCGCCCACCACCGGCTGCTCGTCCAGCTCCTCTGCCTCGTCCGCCTCCTCCCTGCGGACCGCCACAGTCGAACCTCTGCCTCTGACTAGGAGGTTCTTCACTTAACTTCTGATCATCAACATGGCGGGTCGGACAGTCACGAGCCATGTGACCAATCCCGCCACAGGAGTAACACTGCCCACTCTCGGCACGCCTGGCTCTGACTCCACCCCGGCTTCCCCGTACAACTGAGCCTGAGTCGTGCAGTCGGCCACCGGTAGGTCTGGTCTGCCTGGAACCCTGAGTCATCCGTCGGCTACCTGCTGCAGATGACTCTGCCACGTGCCGCCCTGCAGTGAGTTGCTGTGCTGGTGTAGACTCAGCAAGGAAACTCTCGATCAGAAGTGCCCGCTCCAGTACTCCTGTCTGAGTCGGTATGCTGAGGGAGATCAGCGATGCCCTGATCTCGTGTCTCAAACCCTGCTCGAAGGTCCGGGCCCGGAAGAAGGGGTCCCGTACCATGTCTGTCGAGTACCGAGAAAGGTCGGTGAACCTCGCCGCGTACTGAGCGACCGTCATGCTGCCCTGCCGCAGCTGTAGAAGCTCCTGGATACGCACCGCACGAAGGGTGGCTGGGACGAACTCCGAGCGGAAGATGCTCTCAAAGTCCGTCCAAAGTAGAGATGCCTCATCGTGCACCTGGAGCATCAAGCTCCACCATCGTCCTGCTGCTGCGTGTAGTAGGCTCGCAGCGAGGATCACCATGAGGTCTGCTGGTGTCCTCACTAGCCTAAACACTCGTACCACAGCCTCCAGCCAGTCCTCTGCTGCCTGGGGATCCATCTCCCCGCGAAACCTGGGCGGTCCCTGGCGCTGAAACTCATGCAGTGCGCTGAGGCGACGTGCATCGTCAGCGGCTGCTGCTGGAAGCATCGGGGGCTCGGCGGGTAGAGCTACCGCCGGTGCCACTGCTGACAAAGGGCCCTGTACCGAGGCCTCGTCGCTCGGTGGGCTGTCGTCACGCTCAACTCTCGGAACCCTAGCTGGCTGCCGTCGTGGGGCCATCCTGAAAGGAAACAGGTGCGCCATGGTCAAACAGTATACCTGGTGAGCTGATATAAGTAATCACAAAGAAAACTTTGAAACACACACGCAATCAATGTTTTCGTGCATTAAGTCGGAAATCAGAAGTCAGGGTCCTGGTGTACGGATACGTCGGCCGCCGCACCAACACTGGACTCCCTGGACTGATATCCACACTCAATACGCTAAACATTATTGCTTCACATAGAAAAGATCAGAGTTCACGGTAGAACCGAACTCCTCTGATGCCAAATTGTCACGACCCGCCCTCGGGGCCTGTGCCGTGACTACCCCAAGCCCGCCTTCCACAGGCCAGGGGCTGGCGACTAGCACCAAGGCGTAAAATCCCAGTAAAAAGGGAAGGCATTGCCTTAATAAAGTAAACAAGCACCTCAGAGTAACAAGCGGAAGAAAAGCAGTACACAAAACTAGAACAACTGTGCTGAAGAAAAGGGGCCGGAAATACAAGCCCAACTGTAAAGTAAAGTACAACTCGAAAGGGAAAACAGCAACTGAAAGTACAAGCGGCTCCTGGGACGTCCTCCTCGATTCCTACCTGAAGGGTAGGTACAGATGGCTCAGCTCCTGGATCGTCCACCACGGATCCTACCTGAAGGGTAGGTACAGATAGCTCCACAACTCCTCGGGTCCAACTGTCCGCTCCGAGCACGTCCCGCTCAGTGGTCCTCCTCCGGGTACCGACCTACTCCGCTAGCCTCAACCGCAGTCAGCGCTGTCCGTCGTCTGCAACCAACACAACGAAGTGCGGGCATAGGCCGTGCAGGGGTGAGTATAAGATACTCAGTAGGGACCCCGAGACCCTCGAAGGTCTCCCTAAATCCACAAAGGATAAACCACAAGAAGATACAATCACGAAGTAACACCCGACGATGATTAGGTATATGCCCATACATATACCTATGTCACTAATTTCCGCTCGGCTCCAACACCGAGCCCAAGAACAACCCAATCCACAAAGAAGAGTAAACAGTAAATCCACACAGGTTATAACAAGTTTATGAAATCAACGGATTACCATTACCCAGGTATATGCCCATACATATACCTAAGTTATCAAGCGACCCATCTCAATCATGAGGAATCACAAAGATCATTGACTCAGCTCAAACCAGGATTTTCATTATCGAAACCGTAAATGTTGAAGAGCCCCATCTCTGAAGTGTACAGTGGTCCTGTCACGACTCCGAGGTACTGCTCACTAACCTAAGACTACTGAAGTACTCCTCCTGTCGAGTACCGCGGGTCTGCTGCCAACTACCGGGCGCTCCGTCCGCTGAGGGTCTGCTGCCAAATACCGGGCGCTCACCCAGATAGCCTACTGAGGTACTCCTCCTGTCGAGTACCGCGGGTTTGCCGCCAACTACCAGGCGCTCCGTCCGCCGTGGGTCTGCTGCCAACTATTGGGCGCTCCGTCCACTGGGCTAGTCGACTCACTCCAAGTCGAGTCGGTCAAGCAGTCGTCAGGTTTCAGTCATCTACATGGTCTCCGTACTCCGCACGCACGTCTCCACCGTCGCGGGTCTGTCGCTACAACCAAGCGCACACACTCCGTAGAGAAACGCGGGTCCGCCGCTACAACCAAGCGCTCCACCGCCAAGGGTCTGCTGCTGCATCCAAGCGTACCACCACTGTCAAGTACCACGGGTCCGCCGCTACACCCAAGCGCTCCACCGCTCAAGGTAAAAGAAGATTCAGCTCACACAGGTTCGGTAGCACTGTTCCACATAGGATCGCTGAGTGCTGTAGTCGTCGTCGTCGAAACCACACAGGATCTCTGTACTGTCGTCGTCGCAGTCACAGTAGGAGTAGCAGTAACAGTAGTAGTCACAGTCGCAGCCAGCACTAGGGTTTCCGCACATAGCAAGCTCGTTCGGAGGGTCCGCTCCATGAGCTAAGAGGCTGATACATCAACTGTCACAAAGTCCAGAGTTGATGTATCCAAAAGTTTCGTATCGTCAACAGGAACTCAACGCAACAGACGACGCGTCGATCGGACGCCCGGTCTGAGAGTTATTGGCATTTTCGTCTCCAGGGCCCGGTTGGTTTTTAAGGCAAAACCAACCCGACCGTACTCCACCTGCGTCCAAACCTCGGGCGGAGTATGCCAAAAGATCCGTCTCACTAAGAGGAACACAATGCGACTGACGACGCGTCAATCGGACGTTCGTGGCTCAAGATATGAGCGTTTCCGCTCCGAAGGCCCGGTTGGTTTCGTGAACGAACCAACCCGGCCGAACTCAAAGTAATCCGAAACCTTGAGTGCGATATACCGAAACGACCGTCTCGATCCAAGGATCGCGTTTCCGCAGACGGTTCGTCATTCGGAGGTCCGAGGCTCAAGTTATGGCCAAAAGACTGAAACAGGTTCGAAACGGGGGGGTCCGGGTCCGGGCCGACCCGACCCGACCCCCCCCCCCCCCCCCCCCCCCCCCGGGGCGGCGGCGCGGCGGGCCGCGGCGGCCTGGCGCCGCGAGGGGCCGCATGCGGGGGGCTAAGCCCCCGCTGATTGAAATGTCGGCGCGGCCTTATGTGCCGCGCCTTTGCAGCAAACAGCCCCCACGTGGGGGCCGGTTTTAAAAAGAAGACCCGGGGGGCTGCTGCCCCCCTTTCATGGAACCGCCCCCCTCTTAAAGAGGGGGGTTTTACATGCTGGCCGGGGGATTAATTCCCCCGGTTTAATGCCTTCCAGCCGGCCAGCTGGCTGGCCGGTTTTCTCCAACGGGACCGGAAATTCCGGTCCCCCCCTTCGGCTTCCGACGCCGGCGGCCCGGCCACCGGTCTTCTCTTCCGCCGCGGCCCGAAACCGGCCGCGGTCTCCTCATCCCGCCGTGGCCCGGAACCGGCCGCGGTGTTCGTCGTCCGGCGCGGTGCGACGGCACCGCGCCCCTTCGCCGTGCGTTGATATTCATTCAACGCGGCGCGACGGCGTCGCGTTCTTGTTGTTTCTATCATGGTGCGCGCGCGACGGCATCGCGTAAGTTAAACGTACAATTATCCGCGTGGTGCGACGCCACCACGCCACCTTGCTTCCGCCCGCAAGAATAAACAACATGAACGATGGAGGGGGGTTCGGCCGTGTTCATACGGTCCGGCCCCCCTCACATTAAACAATAACACTTAAATAAAATATTCAAAAGCCTCACGTAGACATGCGATCCACGAGCAAGAAATGGAATAAATTAACAATATTCAACAACCCCTACCTCGGGTATAAGATCGAAGATTTGACAACGTCCCGCGGAAGACAACGTCGCGGTGGTCGGGCGTCGCGGTCGTCGTTCGTCAAATCCGTTGACGAAGAGATACGCCCGAAGAGATACGTCGTTGGCGAATCTTTGTATGCCGACGAAGAAGGTCCGAGGAGGAAGCGGCGTTCCCTCTCGTTGACACGGAGGACGAAGAAGAGAGGCGTCGTTCTTTGTCGGAGCTTGAGCGTTCTTCGTGTTCTTCCTCAGAGCTTGAAGATGAAGAAGAAGCTCTCAAAAGCTCTCAAGGTGGCCAAAGCGTTCTAACCCAACAAAAAGAGAGAAGAGCTTAATTTAATCAAAAACTTAACAAAGAATTTCAAAGGTTTGAAATTCAAAATGGATAACTCCAAAATTAACTCACTTATTTAATATACATGAGTTGTATAATTAAATAGAAGTTAAGATGTCAAGCCATTAAGAGGGAGAGAGGGGAGTTAGGGAACTTGAAAAGGTGGGGGTTTGTGTGGGCCCCACCTCCCTCATAACCACACATGGGATGTTGGGTGGTTGTGGGCCCCACCAACAACTTCCCATGAGAGAGTCTAACCACCTCGAATAAAATAAAATTCACACACAAATTTTATTTTACTTATCTTTTAATCCCCAAAACTAACTTTCAACCTGCAACAAACGCAACTTCCGAAAAGGTCTCTTTAAGCGAAACACGGCGCTGCGAGTTCATCGGTGCCCTCAGATTTCAATTCCGAGCAACGGATCAAAAGTTAGGAATTCCCGCTCGTTCGTTCACTGAACGTACCCGAGCCAAACTTCAGAAATTGATTCCGGGCACACCGGGCCTCGGAATCAGGTGCCGTCTGAAACCGCACTCTTGTAAAATTCTAAAGAAAATTAAGAAAAAAATTTCCCTTGAATTTTACGGGTCTTTACAGAATTAATCAATCCATTTTCAAAAACCATTTAAAAGAGATTTTTGAATCAAAGTGTCCCATACCACTTTGAAGATTTTATTGTAATTACAATTTTAAAACATTAATTTACATATAAATAAATACAGAAAACCATTTTGAAAACATGGACATTAAAGATAAAGATTTAGAATAATAAATCTTTCAAACATTTAAAACGATATTTTTTTGATAAAGAGTTTTTAACAAAATGAGAGTCTCTTGAATACAAATAATTGTGGAATAACATTTAATCCGAACATTATAATATCATAAGAATAGAGGGATTCATGATATAATATGTCAAAAGACAGTATACACACCATATAAGTGTGAATTGGTGCATAACAACAATGAAGTCTCAATGGAAATGTAAATTGAGATGAAATCCATTATAAAGATGGTATCCTTAAATTAAGGATAAATCTATCACATAATTATGTGTGAGAAATATAAATACACCCAATATAAGTGGATATTAAGTGTGAAACAATCAGAGTTCATTCACACATATTCATAGGATGACATGTTCAATAAGTACAAGTTGAACCCAAATAAATCAAAATTGGGTTAAGACGTTCCCTTGTAAAAATTCGACAGCCTAACGTCGTCACTTCAAAATTAAGAAAATTAGTCGATGAGAGAGTGAATGGTTTCTCATCACTTGGACATAAATTTTAAATCAATAAGGATATAGAAGAACATATCCCAGCATAATAAGATGTAAATTAAAATACATAACAAAAGAAATCTTTTAAAAAGAGGAGGGTGAAAGGTCCCCTTACCGACATGGGTATCTTTCGAAACATACACCCCGTGAAAGAAGGACAATACAACATTGCTGTAAATACTCATAAATGAAAGTATATTACACAATGATTAAAATAATGGGCAGTACATACACCACTCAAAGGAAATTGTGGCAAATGTAGCATAAATCTCAAGAGAATAAAAGTGAGATGAAAATCCCTTACGAAAACTCGGCAGCCTAACAACACCACTTAAAACTTACAAAAATGGATTTATGAGATCAAATAGGGTCTCTCATAATATGACCATAAAATTATAGTATGAGTAATATAAAAGAATATCCCCAAACATAAGAAAGATGAGCTTAAAAGAAATTACATAAAAGAGAGTACTTAAAAAGAAAGAGAGAGGTTGGATCCCTTACGAAAATTCGGCAGCCTAACGGCGCCACTCAAAACATCCAAAATGGATTGATGATAGAAAATAGGGTCTCTCAACATATGAAAATAAAATGTACAGTAGGAGTAATATAAAAGAACATTCCAATCATAAGAATTATGAGCTTAAAAGGAATGACATAAAAGAGTGTACTTAAAAAGAAAGAGAGGGGTAGGATCCCTTACCTCGTGTCCGACATGACTCAATCGTTCTTTAATCTCCTGGATAATACAATTTGGTCAATTTATAATTTCATAAGGACCTACTTTAAGGATTATTATTCAGTTAATATCACATATTATAAGGTTATAATAATTGGTTAATAAAGTGAGTTCATATCAAACGTTTTTGTCGATGTTCAGTACATGAGTAAAAATCGAACTTGTTGGAAAAGAATTTTCCATGTAGTTATAGGTACATCATATCCAGAATAGTATTGATGTTTTAGATATCATATATATCCTGTATATATTCATTTTATACTATTCCATAGCATTTGGAGATAAAAAAATTAAAAGCACCGTTCATGGAGACGGTAGGCCGTACGTACGCATGAACGCTACTTTCATTTTTTGTCATATTAATGGAATTAAAACAAAATGAGAGATATATATATATGTTATAACTCCAGAATTATATCCATAATTTATATGTAATATATTACATCTATATCCATTATATATATGTACTTATAACAGAACATAACATTTTGAGATAAGAAATGAAATGTACCTTTCATGGAGACAGTAAGCTGTACATACGCATGAATGCTACTTCCATTTCTATATCGTATTTAATGGAATTAAAACATAATGATACATAATAGTATTTTAATTCCAGTATGGTATCATATATAGTATCATTAAATATATCCTTTATACGTACCACATATGGTATTAACGAATCAAATCACTTTGAGGGGGCGGTAGTCCGCACTTCCTTAAATGAAGATATCGCGTTTACCCATAATGGAAACCATAAAGGTATGCCATAAATGAAAAATATAGAAGCTTATGTAAAACATAAACATATTATATATAATATATATATATAGTGTCATCTTAATGGCCACCTTTTAAGGTGTTAAAAGAATGTTGAACAATCATCGTTTCGGGAGGCAGACATTTGCCATCCACGGAAACAGTATGTTCTTTAACCATTAGATGTAGGTGTGTGTAAGTGTAGCTAGAATACTTCTTATAAAAACATCCTAGTATATTGAAGATACTTTATTTGTTACAAAATAAATTAATAAAAAGAGTTTAGGGGGTTGGAGAAGCAAAATAAAACAAAAAGACACAAGTGAAGACATTACCTTAAAATCGGGTAACTTTCTTTGGTTTGAGCTCAAAGGCTTCCTTGGGAAGACTTCTGCCCAATGTGAGGATTCAATGAGTTATATAGGGATGTGGAGAGACAAAATGGGCAGGTTTTGGCCGATCCAAAGTCTTTGGAAGTGTGGTTAAGGAGGTAGAGGTGGGGGCCTTTTATAAGAGGAGAGGAGGGGCACTCTTGGAAAGTAAGGAAATGTTACATTATTTTAGAATGAGTTTCGGATATTAATGGTCCCACATTGATGTGTTTCAAGGATAAGGTGATAAGGGTTCTAAATCCACCCATACAATAGGTTTTGGACATGTGTAGGTCTTAGATTTTACATTATCTTTCCATTTTATTTAAATCGTTAAATAATGAGGTCATCGCTGCATCATCATGATGTCATAAATAATTTAATTTATTTAATGTCTAAAAATTATAAAAAAATACTATGATGTAGTAAATATTTTTATATTTACATTTATTATTTATAGTAAAAAATATGACTTGTATAACCCCATGTAAAAATTATTTTAGTAAAACATCTCATGTTTGTGTCATTTTTACTTTAACATTAAATAAAAAGATATTTATGTCATTTTCCAACCAAAGTGGCTCCATGGGGTCCCCAAGTTGACCCATGGATTTTCTTGGTCGGCCATGACACATACAATGAGGGTAGGAAATGTGTCTAGGTCATTTCATTTTATTAAAACATTATTCTTACCTTAAACTACACTAATTACCTCTAATCGCGATTAAAAACTTTATAAGTTACTATGCACCAGAAAATTATTTTAATCCCATTGAACCACATTTTACATCTTAATGAAAAAAATGTATGTTGGATTTTTGAAATTCAAAACACAAAGATGACAAAATTTCATTTAAACAGAAAATCAGTTTTTATAAGTACCACTTAGTGGTTTCACTATTCATCAAAAATTGAAGTTTTTCAGAAAATTACCAAAAGATCACCCAAAGATATATTTGATATTCCGAATTCAAAAATGATGTCTATTTTGAAAACTTAAAAAAATATAAGTTGCATTAGTTAATTTAATAATTAATTCCCGCTGTCAAAACAAATAGCGTGTTTTTATGAAACAAAATGTATCAAAAGATTGACACTAGTTTAAGTCTGATTTCAAAGTGAAATTAATTCCAACGACCACTATTGGATTAAATGGTAAAAATATATTCTAATTTAACTTTAAAACCAATTCAAAATATAATCTAATCATATAAATAAATTAGATTAAAAAGTGGTTTTGAATTAAAATACAACATTTTTCACTATTCATTAAAAATTTAAATTTTTCGGAAAAATACCAAAAATTTACACAAAGTAAATTTTTATGTCCCAATTCCAAAGAAGAGTTTTATTAGGTCCAATATAATGTATAAGAGTGACCAAAACTATATTTAAAGAGGGTTTTCCATCTAAAGCTGATAAATCGACCTTTCTGTGAATATTAGAGTATATATGTCTAAAATTGAATTCTTTTCGTATTTTGTTCCTTTATACTTTATTGGATAAATGTAAAAACATTTAACAAACATATATAATCATTTTCTAGTTAGTTCTGTTCATTCCCACCATTACAACGGCTAGGCGTTAACTACTATTTAAAATAATATTATTTTATTATTAGAGTGCAACATAAGATTCCCAAGAAACTCGTTGTTGCGTGTTGGGTACGCCATAGAGCATAGCATCCCCTTTAAAGAAATATTAATATTTTATTTAAAAATATGGATAAATGTGAAAATTTCATACTCTTTATTTACCTGGGGTGTTACATCCTTCCCCCCTTTTGGGAATTGCGTCCTCGCAATTTTAAAATTGAGCTTGGAAACATCCTTGAAAGTCCCACATCGGAACAAGAGTCGGTAAAACAATCACTTTAAAATAAAGAAAGATAAGTACAGAGGTCACCCGAGTTAACCCATACTAGGATTCCATGTAGGAAAACATGGACATGGAGGAGAAAACAAAGGGTCATGCTCTGATGGAGAGTGATAGAAAACATGTTTAGGAGAAAGTTAACCACAAGAAAATCACAAACTTGTGATGGGTTAAACGGTATTTGATTCCCCAGTAGGAAAAGTTAATAGACAACATTTTTGTTTTAAGTTACTTTTTATTGAGGATTTTATTTATGAGCTTAACTAAAACATAAGGAAGCATACATAATTGTCATGTTGACTTTCAACTTTTACTAGATTTCTTACACGAACTCATATTTTCTCAAAAAATGAGTACTTAGGAAGACTTGTTCACATTAAGAGTACTATAATCAACTTCTAGAGAATCACCTAATCCAAAAAAGAGAACTATATATTTCACATGTCTTTAGACAAAATCCAAAACCAAAACCAAAAAAGTTAGTACAAGATCAGATAATCCAGAAAAGGATAACCCTTTATAAAAAGAAAATCTATTCTTAATCTCCAAAATTTGTCCAACAAAACCCAAAGTTAAATGGAGACCATTTGATAAACAATTTGTCCATAAAATTCTTCAAAGTAAACCAATCTAAGATTGAAACCCAAATATTTGAAGGATTTTGTCACAGAGTCTTCCAAGTTAAATCGGAACATTTATCTCCAAACAACATCATTTGCTCCTAAAGTCTCGTTTTGAAAAGTAATTAACCTAATCACATATCCTCCATGATAGGTTAATCATTTTCATAAATAACCCAAAATCAACTTACTCTTAATTCATAAAATCATCTAACTAAAAAGAATCAGTCAAACTAACCAGGGACTTCACGTAGTCCAGTGGTAGGCGATAAATACCACTCACACTTTGGTTGTGGGTTCGATTCCCACAGCTTTGTCCGACGCGACGGGTTGTCACACTGTATGCGTTTTTTCCTTTTTACAAAACTATATAATTTTAAAACATTCCCCAAAACGAGATAAAATCTTCAAAAATGATCATATCATATTTTAACCTCAAGGTTATCTCATGCCTTTCATTTTCCATCATAACATATAATAACCCATAATTACCTCAAAAGTAAGGATCATATAAACCCTAATGGTTACCTTTATAATTATTACCTGAACTTCCACATCGATTGGTCATCTCGTACATGATGCATTACAGAACATACCAAGGTTCATGTGGTTGATCATGACTCCTTGATAGTTAGTTTAGAACAACCACGAGTTTCCTCATTGAATACCCCATTTCATCCAGTCTCTTAATCAGAGAACCACCATAGTTTCCTTCAAACATATTGTCATTTGGTGCCTGCTAGATCCATCCATTCACTAAAAACATAAATGTCTGTGTGAGTATATCAACAAAACCATCATGTACTAATGAGGAAGATAACCACTAAGATATACTTACTTATTCACTTTATCTAAAACTAGGACTCTTTCTGAAATCCTAACCATTATGGTAATGTCACTTATGCTTAGAGGATACCCTAACCTCTAAAGTTATCTAAACTGACCTTTGATACGAACTATAAGGCCCCAGCCTTAAACCTTACTTAATCTTGAGTTAATACAAGATTTCACATTGAGGATCATTTCAGGTTTAGAGTTTTAGAGAATTAGGACATAACTATTACATCTCAAAAGATTACAAAGTAGTCACTTCTACTAAATTTCCATAAAATAAAAACTCTTAAAAAGAAACATTTCTAGTTCCATGTTTTAGATAGCATGACTTTCCTTGATCCCATCGTTGACCCTATTCATCTTTAAGTCCTGTGGAAAACATTTAAAAAACTTGGGGTGAGCATAAAAAGCTCAGTAAGGGATACACAAAGAATGAAAACTGTTAGTTTTCCAAAACAACAAGTAAACCATGCATACTTTATCAAAGTAATACTTTTCACCTTTTCGAAGTAGTAAAAACTCTTCACTGAATAAAAGTTCATTACTTACCCATCTGTAACCAAAAGATTACCATAAAACCCATATAAAGATCACATAACATATAAAGGTAACTTGGGACATAAACATACTTAAGTGGAAGAACCATAAGGTCAACTTCCACACATATCACTTAATGGAATAGCCGTTCGGCCAACTTCTATACATACTTAATGGAATAGCCATACGGCCGACTTCCATACCCAATGCATTGGAGGTTATAACGTAACCACCTGTCCTAGTATTCATGACACCACCCGTCATATGGTTTTTCACGTAACCACCCGTAAAATGTCCAAGTACCATCATTACACATAAAATATTGAAAATATAAAAATTTCAATAACAGCTTTTCATTTGCAATCACAATAAGTAATTCCCAGATATTGAATTAATCAATCCATTTTCAAAAACCATTTAAAAGAGATTTTTGAATCAAAGTGTCCCATACCACTTTGAAGCTTTTATTGTAATTACAATTTTAAAACATTAATTTACATATAAATAAATACAGAAAACCATTTTGAAAACATGGACATTAAAGATAAAGATTTAGAATAATAAATCTTTAAAATATTTAAAACGATATTTTTTTGATAAAGAGTTTTTAACAAAATGAGAGTCTCTTGAATACAAATAATTGTGGAATAACATTTAATCCAAACATTATAATATCACGAGAATAGAGGGATTCATGATATAATATGTCAAAGGACAGTATACACACCATATAAGTTTGAATTGGTGCATAACAACAATGAAGTCTCAATGGAAATGTAAATTGAGATGAAATCCATTATAAAGATGGTATCCTTAAATTAAGGATAAATCTATCACATAATTATGTGTGAGAAATATAAATACACCCAATATAAGTGGATATTAAGTGTGAAACAATCAGAGGTCATTCACACATATTCATAGGATGACATGTTCAAGAAGTACAAGTTGAACCCAAAGAAATCAAAATTGGGTTAAGACGTTCCCTTGTAAAAATTCGACAGCCTAACGACGTCACTTCAAAATTAAGAAAATTAGTCAATGAGAGAGTGAATGGTATCTCATCACTTGGACATAAATTTTACATCAATAAGGATATAGAATAACATATACCAACATAATAAGATGTAAATTAAAAGACATAACAAAAGAAGTCTTTTAAAAAGAGGAGGGTGAAAGGTCCCCTTACCGACATGGGTATCTTTCGAAACATACACCCCGTAAAGGAAGGACAATAAAACATTGATGTAAATACTCATAAATGAAAGTATATTACACAATGAGTAAAATAATGGGCAGTATATACACCAATCGAAGGAAATTGTGTCAAATGTAGCATAAATCTCACGGGAATAAAAGTGAGATGAAAAATCCCTTACGAAAACTCGGCAGCCTAATGGCGCCACTTAAAACATACAAAAATGGATTTATGAGATCAAATAGGGTATCTAATAATATGACCATAAAATTACAGTATGAGGAATATAAAAGATCATCCCCAAACATAATAAAGATGAGCTTAAAATAAATGACATAAAAGAGAGTACTTAAAAAGAAAGAGAGAGGTTGGATCCCTTACGAAAATTCGACAGCCTAACGACGCCACTCAAAACATCCAAAATGGATTGATGAGAGAAAATAGGGTATCTCACCATATGAACATAAAATTTACAGTAGGAGTAATATAAAATGACATCCCAATCATAAGAAAGATGAGCTCAAAAGGAATGACATAAAAGAGTGTACTTAAAAAGAAAGAGAGGGGTAGGATCCCTTACCTCGTGTCTGACATGACTCGATCGTTCTTTAATCTCCTAAATATTAAAATTTGGTCAATTTATAATCTCTTAAGAACCTACTTTAAGGATTATTATTCAGTTAGTATCACAAATTATAAGTTTATAATAATTGGTTAATAAAGTGAGTTCATATCAAACGTTTTTGTCGATGTTCGGTACATGAGTAAAAATCGAACTTGTTGGAAAAGAATTTTCCATGTAGTTATAGGTACATCATATCCAGAATAGTATTTATGTTTTAAATATCATATATATCCAGTATATATTCATTTTATACTATTCCATAGCATTTGGAGATAAAAAAATTAAAAGCACCGTTCATGGAGACGGTAGGCCGTACGTACGCATGAACGCTACTTTCATTTTTTGTCATATTAATGGAATTAAAACAAAATGAGATATATATATATATGTTATAATTACAGAATTATATCCATAATTTAGATGTAATATATTACATATATATCCATTATATATATGTACTTATAATAGTACATAAAATTTTGAGATAAGAAATGAAATGTACTGTTCATGGAGACGGTAAGCCGTACGTACGCATGAACGCTACTTCCATTTCTATTTCATATTTAATGGAATTAAAACATAATGATACATAATAGTATTTTAATTCCAGTATGGTATCATATATAATATCATTAAATATATCCTTTATATGTACCACATATGGTATTAACGAATCAAATCACTTTGAGGGGGCGGTAGTCCGCACTTCCTTAAATGAAGATATCGCGTTTACCCATAATGGAAACCATAAAGGTATGCCATAAATAAAAAATACAGAAGCTTAAGTAAAACATAAACATATTATATATCATATATAAATATAGTGTAATATTAATGTCCACCTTTGAAGGTGTTAAAAGAATGTTGAACAATCATCGTTTTGGGAGGCAGAAATTCGCCATCCACGGAAACAGTATGTTCTTTAACCATTAGATGTAGGTGTGTGGAAGTTTAGCTCGAATACTTCTTATAAAAAAATCCTAGTATATTTAAGATACCTGATTTGTTACAAAATAAATTAATAAAAAGAGTTTATGGGGTTGGAGAAGCAAAATAAAACAAAAAGACACAAGTGAAGACATTACCTTAAAATTGGGTAACTCCCTTTGGTTTGAGCTCAAAGGCTTCCTTGGGAAGTCTTCTGCCCAAAGTGAGGATTCAAGGAGTTACAGAGGGATTTGGAGAGACAAAATGGGGAGGTTTTGGCCGAGCCAAAGGCTTTGGAAGTGTGGGTAAGGAGGTAGAGGTGGGGGCCTTTTATAAGAGGAGAGGAGGGGCACTCTTGGAAAGTAGGGAAATGTTACATTATTTTAGAATGAGTTTCGGATATTAATGGTCCCACATTGATGTGTTTCTAGGATAAGGTGATAAGGGTTCTAAAGCCACCCATCCAATAGGTTTTTTACATGTGTAGGTCTTAGATTTTACATTATATTTCCATTTTATTTAAATCGTTAAATAATGAGGTCATCGCTGCATCATCATGATGTCATAAATAATTTAATTTATTTAATGTCTAAAAATTATAAAAAAAATACTATGATGTAGGAAATCTTTTTATATTTCCATTTATTATTTATAGTAAAAAATATGACTTGTATAAACCCATGTAAAGTTTTTTTAGTAAAACATCTCACGTTTGTGTCATTTTTACTTTAACATTAAATAAAAAGATATTTATGTCATTTTCCAACCAAAGTGGCTCCATGGGGTCCTCAAGTTGACCCATGGATTTTCTTGGTCGGCAATGACACATCCAATGAGGGTAGGACATGTGTCTAGGTCATTTCATTTTATTAAAACATTATTCTTACCTTAAACTACACTAATTACCTCTAATCGCGATGAAAAACTTAATAAGTTACTATTCACCAAAAAATTATTTTAATCCCATTGAACCACATTTTACTTCTTAATGGCAACTATGTATGTCGGATTTTTGAAATTCAAAACACAAAGATGGCAAAATTTCATTTAAACGGAAAATCAGTTTTTATAAGTACCACTTAGTGGTTTCACTATTCATCAAAAATTGAAGTTTTTCAGAAAATTACCAAAAGTTCACCCTAAGACATATTTGATATTCCAAATTCAAAAATGATGTCTATTTTACAAAATTAAAAAAATATAAGTTGCATTAATTAATTTAATAATTAATTCCCGCTGTCAAAACAAATAGCGTGTTTTTATGAAACAAAATGTATCAAAAGATTGAGACTAGTTTAAGTCCAATTTCAAAGTGAAATTAATTCCAATGACCACTATTGGATTAAATGGTAAAAATATATTCTAATTTCACTTTAAAACCAATTCAAAAGATATTCTAATCATATAAATAAATTTGATTAAAAAGAGGTTTTGAATTAAAATACAACATTTTTCACTATTCATTAAAAATTGAAATTTTTCGGAAAAATACCAAAAATTTACACAAAGTAAATTTTTATGTCCCGTTTCCAAAGAAGAGTTTTATTTGGTCAAATATAATGTATCAGAGTGACCAAAAATATTTTTAAAGAGGGTTTTCCATCTAAAGGCGATAAATCGACCTTTTTGTGAATATTAGAGTATATATGTCTAAGATTGAATTCTTTTCGTATTTTGTGCCTTTATACTTTATTGGATAAATTTAAAAACATTTAACAAACATATATAATCATTTTTTAGTTAGTTCTGTTCATTCCCGCCATTACAACGGCTAGGCTTTAACTACTATTTAAAATAATATTTTTTTTATTAGAGTGCAACGTAAGATTCCCAAGAAACTCGTTGTTGCATGTTGGGTACGCCATCGAGCATAACATCCACTTTAATGAAATATTAATATTTTATTTACAAATATGGATAAATGTGAAAATGTCATACTCTTTATTTACCTGGGGTGTTACATCCTTCCCCCCTTTTGGGAATTGCGTCCTCACAATTTTAAAATTGAGCTTGGAAACATCCTTGAAAGTCCCACATCGGAACAAGAGTTGGTAAAACAATCACTTTAAAATAAAGAAAGATAAGTACAGAGGTCACCCGAGTTAACCCATACTAGGATTCCATGTAGGAAAACATGGACATAGAGGAGAAAACATAGGGTCATGCTCTGATGGAGAGTGATAGAAAACATGTTTAGGAGAAAGTTAACCACAAGAAAATCACAAACTTGTGATGGTTTAAACGGTATTCCATTCCCCAATAGGAAAAGTTAATAGACAAAATTTTTGTTTTAAGTTACTTTTTATTGAGGAATTTATTTATGAGATTAACTAAAACATAAGGAAGCATACATAATTGTCATGTTGACTTTCAACTTTTACTAGATTTCTTACACGAACTCATATTTTCTCCAAAAGACGAGTATTTAGGAAGACTTGTTCACATTAAGAGTACTATAATCAACTTCTAGAGAATCACCTAATCCACAAAAGAGAACTATATATTTCACATGTCTTTAGACAAAATCCAAAACCAAAACCAAAAAGGTTAGTACAAGATCAGATAATCTAGAAAAGGATAACCCTTTATAAAAAGAAAATCTATTCTTAATCTCCAAAATTTGTCCAACAAAACCCAAAGTTTAATGAGGACCATTTGATAAACAATTTGTCCATAAAATTATTTAAGGTAAACCAATATAAGATTGAAACCCAAATATTTGAAGGATTTAGTCACATAGTCTTCCAAGTTAAATCGTAACATTTATATCCAAACAACATCAGTTTCTCCTAAAGTCTCGTATTGAAAAGTAATTAACCTAATCACATATCCTCCATGATAGGTTAATCATTTTCATAAATAACCCAAAATCAACTTACTCTTAATTCATAAAATCATCTAACTAAAAAGAATCAGTCAAACTAACAAGGGACTTCTCGTAGTCCAGTGGTAGGCGATAAATACCAGTCTCACTTTGGTTGTGGGTTCAATTCCCGCAGCTTTGTCCGACACGACGGGTTGTCACACGGTCTGCGTGTTGTCCTTTTTCCAAAACTATATAATTTTAAAACATTCCCCAAAACAAGATAAAATATTCAAAAATGATCATAACATATTTTAACCTCAAGTTTATCTCATGCCTTTCATTTTCAATCATAACATATAATAACCCATAATTACCTCAAAAGTAAGGATCATATAAACCCTAATGGTTACCTTTAAAATTATTACCTGAACTTCCACATCGATTGGTCATCTTGTATATGATGCATTACAGAACATACCAAGGTTCAAGTGGTTGATCATGACTCCTTGATAGTTGGTTTAGAACAACCACGAGTTTCCTCATTGAATACCCTATTTCATCGAGTCTCTTAATCAGAGAACCACCACAGTTTCCTTCAAACATATTGTCAATTTGGTGCCTGCTAGATCCATCCATTCACTAAAAACATAAATGTCAGTGTGAGTATATCAACAAAACCATCATGTACTAATGAGGAAGATAACCACTAAGATATACTTATTCACTTTATCTAAAACTAGGACTCTTTCTGAAATCCTAACCATTATGGTAATGTCACTTATGCTTAGAGGATACCCTAACCTCTAAAGTTATCTAAACCGACCTTTGATACCAACTATAAGTCCCCAGCCTTAAACCTTACTTAATCTTGAGTTAATACAAGATTTCACATTGAGGATCTTTTCAGGTTTAGAGTTTTAGAGAATTAGGACATAACTATTACATCTCAAAAGATTACAAAGTAGTCACTTATACTAAATTTCCATAAAATAAAAACTCTTAAAAAGAAACATGTCTAGTTCCATGTTTTAGATAGCATGACTTTCCTTGATCCCATCGTTGACCCAATTCATCTTTAAGTCCTGTGGAAAACATTTAAAAAACTTGGGGTGAGCATAAAAAGCTCAGTAAGGGATACACAAAGAATGAAAACTGTTAGTTTTTCAAAACAACAAGTAAACCATGTATACTTTATCAAAGTAATACTTTTCACCTTTTCGAAGTAGTAAAAACTCTTCACTGAATAAAAGTTCATTACTTACCCTTTTGTAACCAAAAGATTACCATAAAACCCATATAAAGATCACATAACATACAAAGGTAACTTGGGACATAAACATACTTAAGTGGAAGAACCATAAGGTCGACTTCCACACATATCACTTAATTGAATAGCCATTCGACCAACTTCCATACATACTTAATGGAATAGCCATACGGCCGACTTCCATACCCAATTCATTGGAGGTTATAACGTAACCACCCGTCCTGGTATTCACGACACCACCCAACATATGGTTTATCACGTAACCACCCATAAAATGTCCAAGTACAATCATTACACATAAAATATTGAAAATATAAAAATCTCAATAACAACATTTCATTTCAACCACAATAAGTAATTCCCAGATATTGAATTAATCAATCCATTTTCAAAAACCATTTAAAAGAGATTTTTGAATCAAAGTGTCCCATACCACTTTGAAGTTTTTATTGTAATTACAATTTTAAAACATTAATTTACATATAAATAAATACAGAAAACCATTTTGAAAACATGGACATTAAATATAAAGATTTAGAATAATAAATCTTTAAAACATTTAAAACGATATTTTTTTGATAAAGAGTTTTTAACAAAATGAGAGTCTCTTGAATACAAATAATTGTGGAATAACATTTAATCCGAACATTATAATATCATGAGAATAGAGGGATTCATGATATAATATGTCAAAGGATAGTATACACACCATATAAGTGTGAATTGGTGCATAACAACAATGATGTCTCAATGGAAATGTAAATTGAGATGAAATCCATTATAAAGATGGTATCCTTAAATTAAGGATAAATCTATCACATAATTATGTGTGAGAAATATAAATACACCCAATATAAGTGGATATTAAGTGTGAAACAATCATAGGTAATTCACACATATTCATAGGATGACATGTTCAATAAGTACAAGTTGAACCCAAAGAAATCAAAATTGGGTTAAGACGTTCCCTTGTAAAAATTCGACAGCCTAACGGCGTCACTTCAAAATTAAGAAAATTAGTCGATGAGAGAGTGAATGGTATCTCATCACTTGGACATAAATTTTACATAAATAAGGATATAGAAGAACATATCCCAGCATAATAAGATGTAAATTAAAAGACATAACAAAATAAGTCTTTTAAAAAGAGGAGGGTGAAAGGTCCCCTTACCGACATGGGTATATTTCAAAACATACACCCCGTGAAAGAAGGACAATACAACATTGATGTAAATACTCATAAATGAAAGTATATTACATAATAAGTAAAATAATGGGTAGTACATACAGCACTCAAAGGAAATTGTGGAAAATGTAGCATAAATCTCAAGGGAATAAAAGTGAGATGAAAAACCCCTTACGAAAACTCGGCAGCCTAACGACGCCACTTAAAACTTACAAAAATGGATTTATGAGATAAAATAGGGTATTTCATAATATGACCATAAAATTACAGTATGAGGAATATAAAATAACACCCCCAAACATAAGAAATATGATCTTAAAAGAAATGACATAAAAGAAAGTACTTAAACAGAAAGAGAGAGGTTGGATCCCTTACGAAAATTCGGCAGCCTAACGGCGCCACTCAAAACTTCCAAAATGGATTGATGAGAGAAAATAGGGTCTCTCAACATATGAACATAAAATGTACAGTAGGAATAATATAAAATAACATCCCAATCATAAGAAATATGAGCTTAAAAGGAATGACATAAAAGAGTGTACTTAAAAAGAAAGAGAGGGGTAGGATCCCTTACCTCGTGTCCGACATGACTCGATCGTTCTTTAATCTCCTGAATAATAAAATTGGGTCAATTTATAATTTCTTAAGGACCTACTTTAAGGATTATTATTCAGTTAATATCACATATTATAAGGTTATAATAATTGGTTAATAAAGTGAGTTCATATCAAACGTTTTCGTCGATGTTCGGTACATGAGTAAAAATCGAACTTGTTGGAAAAGAATTTTCCATGTAGTTATAGGTACATCATATCCAGAATAGTATTGATGTTTTAAATATCATATATATCCAGTATATATTCATTTTATACTATTCCATAGCATTTGGAGATAAAAAAATTAAAATCACCGTTCATGGAGTCGGTAGGCCGTACGTACGCATGAACGCTACTTTCATTTTTTGTCATATTAATGGAATTAAAACAAAATGAGAGATATATATATATATATGTTATAATTACATAATTATATCCATAATTTAGATGTAATATATTACATATATATCCATTATATATATGTACTTATAATAGTACATAACATTTTGAGATAAGAAATGAAATGTACCGTTCATTGAGAGGGTAAGCCGTACGTACGGATGAACGCTACTTCCATTTCTATTTCATTTTTAATGGAATTAAAACATAATGATACATAATAGTATTTTAATTCCAGTATGGTATCATATATAATATCATTAAATATATCCTTTATACGTACCACATATGGTATTAACGAATCAAATCACTTTGAGGGGGCGGTAGTCCACACTTCCTTAAATGAAGATATCACGTTTACCCATAATGGAAACCATAAAGGTATGACATAAATGAAAAATAAAGAAGCTTAAGTAAAACATAAACATATTATATATCATATATAAATATAGTTTCATATTAATGGCCACCTTTGAAGGTGTTAAAAGAATGTTGAACAATCATCGTTTCGGGAGGCAGAAATTCGCCATCCACGGAAACAGTATGTTCTTTAACCATTAGATGTAGGTGTTTGTAAGTGTAGCTCGAATAATTCTTATAAAAACATACTAGTATATTTAAGATACTGGATTTGTTACAAAATAAATGAAGAAAAAGGGTTTAGGGGGTTGGAGAAGCAAAATAAAACAAAAGGACACAAGTGAAGACATTACCTTAAAATCGGGTAACTCCCTTTGGTTTGAGCTCAAAGGCTTCCTTGGGAAGACTTCTGCCCAAAGTGAGGATTCAAGGAGTCATAGAGGGATTTATATAGACAAAATTGGTAGGGTTTGGCCAAGCGAAAGGCTTTCTAAGTGTGGGTAAGGAGGTAGAGGTGGGGGCCTTTTATAAGAGGAGAGGAGGGGCACTCTTGGAAAGTAAGGAAATGTTACATTATTTTAGAATGAGTTTCGGATATTAATGGTCACACATTGTTGTGTTTCGAGGATATGGTTATAAGGGTTCTAAATCCACCCATCCAATAGGTTTTCGACATGTGTATCTCTTAGATTTTACATTATCTTTCCATTTTATTTAAATCGTTAAATAATGAGGTCATCACTATATCATCATGATGTCATAAATAATTTAATTTATTTAATGTATAAAAATTATAAAAAAATACCGTGATGTAGGAAATATTTTTATATTTCCATTTATTATTTATAGTTAAAAATCTGACTTGTATAACCCCATGTAAAAATTGTTTTAGTAAAACATCTCATGTTTGTGTCATTTTTACTTTAACATTAAATAAAAAGATATTTATGTCATTTTCCAACCAAAGTGGATCCATGGGGTCCCCAAGTTGACCCATGGATTTTATTGGTCTTCCATGACACATCCAATGAGGGTAGGACATGTGTCTAGGTCATTTCATTTTATTAAAGTATTATTCTTACCTTAAACTACAATAATTAACTCTAATCGCGATTAAAAACTTAATAAGTTACTATGCACCAAAAAATTATTTTAATCCCATTGAACCACATTTTACTTCTTAATGACAACCATGTATGTCGGATTTTTGAAATTCAAAAGACAAAGATGGCAAAATTTCATTTAAACAGAAAATTTGTTTTTATAAGTACCACTTAGTGGTTTCACTATTCATCAAAAATTGATGTTTTTCAGAAAATTACCAAAAGTTTACCCTAAGATATATTTGATATTCCGAATTCAAAAATGATGTCTATTTTACAAAATTAAAAACATATAAGTTGCATTAATTAATTTAATAATTAATTCTCGCTGTCAAAACAAATAGCGTGTTTTGATGAAATAAAATGTATCAAAAGATTGACACTAGTTTAAGTCCGATTTCAAAGTGAAATTAATTCCAATGACCACTATTGGATTAAATAGAAAAAATAAATTCTAATTTCACTTTAAAAACAATTCAAAAGATAATATAATCATATAAATAAATTATATTAAAAAGAGGTTTTGAATTAAAATACAACATTTTCACTATTCATTAAAAATTGAAATTTTTCGGAAAAATACAAAAAAATTACACAAAGTAAATTTTTATGTCCCAATTACAAAGAAGTGTTTTATTTGGTCCAATATAATGTATAAGAGTGACCGAAACTATTTTTAAAGAGGGTTCACCATCTAAAGGCGATAAATTGACCTTTTTGTGAATATTAGAGTATATATGTCTAAAATTGAATTCTTTTCGTATTTTGTGCCTTTATACTTTATTGGATAAATGTAAAAACATTTAATAAACATATATAATCATTTTGTAGTTAGTTCTATTCATTCCCGCCATTACAATGGCTAGGCGTTAACTACTATTTAAAATAATATTATTTTATTATTAGAGTGCAACGTAAGATTCCCAAGAAACTCGTTGTTGCGTGTTGGGTACGCCATCAAGCATAATATCCCCTTTAAAGAAATATTAATATTTTATTTACAAATATGGATAAATTTGAATATGTCATACTCTTTATTTACCTGGGGTGTTACAATAAGTGTGTTAAAAAAGGGGACAAAATGTTGTTGATGTTTTTATTTCATGAAGTAATGTAAAACTTATGAATGTATCTAGTAATTTCAAGGATACTAAACTGATCAGAATTTCGGGACATGATTCCTTGTATCATGAAAATGTTATTTAATAATGCACCGACTCTAGGTAACTGAGGTTAGAGAATTACAGTTGGTATAATAGCATGTTTAGTATAAACCTTGGAAGATAGATTTAGAAAGACTATGATTAGAAAACACTACCCTAAGATAGACTTTGAGGATTAGTATAGAAGAACATCCAAAAATATTGGTAATGTAAATATTATGTGGGTTTTCCAAGAAATACATCTATGTATGGATAAGAGCAGGTAGAGGCAGCTCTAGCACAGATGTACCTAGGAGCGAAAACTCCAACAATGATTCCCAGGCTTGACCCGAGGTATCCTGGTACACAACAACGGGCCTTGCTACACTCTTGGTTACCACACTCTCGGGGGATATGATTAGGATAATTCATATTTTTTTTATAAACTGATTTGATATATTTTAATATAAGATGAGAATAAATAACCTTGGTTAATCCTAAGGAGTTTTATATTGAAAATAAGGTGTTATGATATTATCAAAATGATTTTATGACTCACACTATGCTTTCTTGTGTTAGTTAATGGTTGGATTCCAAGGAAGTCATAGTAATATTGAACATGATGTACACGGTGGGAATTATGGTGGAAATGAGAAACTAAATGGAATGTTGACACGTGTAAAATATATCGTATTTATGCCGAATCAGTTTTCCAAAAAATATGATCAACAATATATATATTAACCAACTCCCGGAGTCAATAAAGAAGAGAAAGGTGGTGAATGATAAGAGCTCCAGCAGTGGAGACCATGGAGAAAAGAAAGATCAATTTCCATCATACAAGAAATTTGGAGGGATACACCTAGGAAAGTGTCTCAATGGAACAATGAAATGCTTTATGTGTGGGAAAGAAGGACATAAAGTAAAGAATTTCTGAGGAAAAATGAAGAGTACTATCAAAGAAAATAGAAATGATCCCAAGAATCTATTTACAGTCATTGGCCTTAAATGTAGGGGACCTGAGCATTACCCAAGTGAATGCCCTATTCTATAAGATAACCACTTGGTCAAGGAAGAACCTATATGGAAATAAATGGATGGAGAAATGTTTAAAAATATTAGTGCCCTTTGTTGATGAGATTACTTTGGAAGAATTTTCTCTTATATATGTAACCCTATAGTTTGTTATGTGAAAATTCTATTTTATGAAGAATTATCTTTTCTATTGTTGATATAGTTATAAATAACCATTTGGGTTTATATGATACTTGAATTTGAAGAAATTACATGTTATTAAATTTTGGGATGAAAATGCGAGGTATGAGATAACATTTGTGATGAAATTATGTTATGGTTATTTTAAGGAATTTATCTCATTTTAGGAATATTATAAAATATAGTTTTTGAAAAAGGAAAACATGCAGACTGTGTGATAACCTGTCACATCAGACAATGCTGCGGGAATCGAACTCACAACCAGAATGCGATTGGAATTTATCACCTACCAGTGGACTATATGAAGTCCCTGGTTAGTGTGACTAATTATTTTTAGTTAAATTATTTTATTGATAAATAATAAGTTGATTTTGGATCTTATGTCTTATCAAATGAATATCCTTAGTATAGAAAAATGATTTGGTGATTAAGTGATAAATGTTATATTGGAAGATGTTCTTTCTGTTGGGAACACTATATACCTAAATAAAATAGAATACTATGGGATTTCATTTGAGGAGTAATAGTGGATTCTTATCTATGTTTTTATTGTGTATTTATAACGATTTGGGTTATTTATGGAAATGATTAACCTATCATAGAGAATATGTGATTAGATTAATTAATTTTAAGTATGTGACTTTAAGAGTAGTGGATGTTATTTGGAGATAAAATTTAACGTGGAAGACTACGTAATAAAATTCTTATAAGTTTTGGGTTTCAATATTAGTTTGGATTATATTGGAGGATTTTAAGGACAATTATTTATTGAATGGTATTTTTTGAAATTTGGGTATTCTTGGTTTAATTTTAGAAATTAAGATTATCATTTATTTCTCTAAAGGATTATCCTTTTGGGGATTATCTGATCTTGAACTAACCATTTTGGTTTTGGTTAATCTATAAAGACAAGGGAAATATATATTTTATCCTTTCTTATAATGTGATTCTCTAAAAGTTGATTCTAGCACATCAGGTGTGACCAAGTCATCTTGAATACTCATCGTTTGAAAAAAAAGACGAGTTATTAGTAGAAATTTATTAATGGATAAAACTCTACTTAAAATTAAAGTATATCTCTTTATGTTCTTAGTCAATCTCATAAATAAATTTCTCAACTTTATGAAATGGAACTTAAAAAAACATTGTTCATTTACTTTTCCTACTGGGAAACTAATGACCATTTATCCCATCACAAGTTTGTGGTTTTCTTGTTGTTAAATTTATCTTGATCATTTTTTCTATCACTCTCCATCAGAATTTGACACTTATTTTATCTTCCATATCCATGTTTTCCTACATGGAATCTTAGTATGGGTTATCTCGGGTGACCTTTGTACTTCTATTTTTTTCTTTTAAAGTGATAGTTTTATTGACTCTTTTTCTGATGTGGGACTTTCAATGAAGTCCTCAAGCCCAATTTTAAAATTTTAAGGATGCAATTTCCAAAAGGGGGAAGAATGTAACACCCCAATATTTCATAGTAAGTTATTTTCTTTAAAGTAATTCAATAGCTTGTTCTCTACGCAACACTGAGTTCGAGCGCACCATGACATACCAAACTAGCCATTCAGAAAATTAGTTATGAATAGTATTAACTGAATTTTGAATTTTATATACTCAATATAATTTTAGAATCCATATTATGTGTTTATTAGACATTATATAAGAACAAGTTCATTTTTTTGATAAAAGAAGTATTTTTCAAAAAATACAGTTTTACCACAATTTAATAGAAAAACCATTTTAAAACCAATATTTAACACTTTTATGTATTCAATTTAACTAAATAAAATTATTCATTATAATTGGGGGATAATAATTTATTTTGGATAAATTTTTGGTACTTTTTTGACAACTTTCATATTTTGATGAATACTGAAAAATACTAAATTTTAACTGAAAAAAACTTTTTTAATCGAAATAATTTATAGTGTTAAATTATGAATTTTAATGGTATGGAAGTATAATTAGATTATATTTTTATCATTTAATACAGTTTTGGTCATTATAAGTAATTTTACATTTATATTTGACATAAACACATGTCAATCTTTTGCTAGTTTTTACATTTTAAAAACCCGCTTTTCAGTTTTGAGAATATGAATTAAATTTAAATTAATTAATGAAACTTCTATGTTTTGAATTTGGTAAAATAAAATTAATTTTTGAATTTAGAATATCAAAATTATCTTAGGGTAAAGTTTTGGTAATTTTCTAAAAACATTCAATTTTTTATGAATAGTGAAAGACACTACGTTATAGTTTAAAACTGACTTTTTATTTAAATTTATTTTAATTCAAAACATATAAATAATACCTATATAATTTAAATGTAATTAATTGGAGTCATTTTATAATAAAATTATATGTATAAAATTTTATTGAACTTTTTACCGTCTTTTACCCACCTTCTAGAAGCATTTACAAATTTTCATAAAACATAATTTTACCACTTCTATGAGTTGACTTTCAAAAATCAGAGAAATATGTCTGACATCAGTAAAAAAAATTTGGTTCAATAAAATGAAAATAATTTTATGTGAATAGTAACTTTTGACTTTTATTTACCACGGTTAAAATTATATAGGGAAATTAAGGGTAAAAATGATATTATAGTTACCCTAACACATGTTCTAATTCTACTGGATAAGTGTAATTCGACCAAAAACAACCTTAGGAATAAAATATCATCCTTTTGGTCCACTTGGATTAGATTAGGGAATTTATTATTATTTTATTAAAATAAGTGTTAAAAGAGTTAAATTCAAAGTTTAATAACTAAACCATTTTTAATATAGGGTTATACATAAGATAAATTCGACTATAAACATTCATTAGAAAGATAAAAAGAGTTAATATATAATGGTATTTCATTTAAAATTTTTATACATTAAATAATTAAATTTACTTATGACACAATGATGATAAAGTAATTACCTAATTAATGAAATATTAAAATAATTGAAATTATAAATATCCAAATAAACTTAATTTGAGACTTTTGATTAATTACACTAATTTTCTAGGTTAATATAACATGTAAGGGTTTATTTAATAATTTTTTTTGAAGTAATCATGCTGTTATGATTTTCACAAAAACCAAATACTAAATAGTGTCAAAATTGACATAATTGAGTTTTTAAAACAAATACTATATTATTAATTGATAGAATATTTCTAAAAATATAAGGTTCAGAAAAAGGACTTAGATAAGGTTATATATATTAATAATGAACCACATGGGGTTCGTGTGTCTTGTTATAGTATGTTTATTAACCATATAATATAAAAATAGAAAGAGACATGGTAAATGTCAAACTATTTAACTAAGAGTTAAATATAAATGATACGGTTAATATGGTGACCTAAAACTATCTAAAACCTATTGGTTTAGAGGTTTTCAACCCATCCCCACCTTATACTCAAAATAAATCATTTTGGATCCATTAGAAACCGAAAAAGGTTTTATTATAAAATAACATTTCAAGCTTTTCCTAAAGTTACCCTCACCTCTCTTATAAAATAGTGCATCCCATTCTCTTAATTTCACACCTCCAAAGCCATTTGGATCAGCCAAACCCTGCCCAAATATCCTCCCAACTTTCTTCCCTTCATCCTAGAGACATTATTTTGTTCATAAATCCAAAGGATCCCTTTTGATCAAATCAAAAAGAAAAACCTGAAGAAGAGGTAAATATTTCATCACCACTTTCAAGTTCTTTTCTTCTTCCACTTCCTCTTTATTTGTTGTTTACATTATAAAATAATAACTCTAGTATCATATATAAACAGTGATGTTATTATAAAAATGTTACAACCATATTTATTATTCGATCCATCATATGAATGATAATGTCATCGTACGTGCGTACGTACGACTTACCGTCTCCACGTCGTGGTGTAGTTTGTTATTCAAACACTTCATTATTTGGATGGGTATAATAATGACTATAAATGATGTAAATAATAATTATAACATGTTAATGATTATTTATATATGTTATACTATCCAATTACAAATGATTTCACCATCAATATAATGATATTGTTGCTCGTGTGTACATACAGATTACTGTCTCCATGAACGCAATGAGATCCATTCCCCATCGTAATCATTCAAGAATAATTTTCATTTTATGATTAAAAATAATGTTTAATAACTTAATATCATTTTGGATATGAATAAAATACAACACATCCATAACAAACATGGCTTATTTAACCGAGCATATAAAGGAAAATGGACCAGTTAACACCCGAAACGATGATACTACTAAAATATTATTAAAAATCAATATTAGAGGATCATATATGATATCATATTTATGTATAAAGGAGGTTAAAATACCCTCTACCATGGAAAAGTACAAGGTAAGGGGTTTTTTTTATCTCATTTTTAATTCCATGAGAATTCAATTGTTTGCCACTTATTTATTGCATGTGGTGTATTGTGTACTGCCATTTGATATATATATTATCATTATTATCTTTATATTTATGGTATTATATTATTAATTTGGGGTTAATTAACTTTTTTTTTCATACGATCAATTAATTACAACATGCTAAGGGGTTTTTATCTCACTTTTATTCACGTGAGATTCATGCTATATTTTCCACTATTACCTTTTGTATGGTGTATGTACTGCCCATGATTGTATTGTTTACGTAATATAATTTAATTTATGGGTATTTACATCATAATTTTATGATACTTCTTTCATGGGGTGTATGTTTTGTATGTTACAAAATCTGTAAGGGAATTTCAAATTTCAATTTCCACTCATTCAGTTTTATGCAAACTTCATTGATTATTTTACTCCAAGATTATGTGTGAAATCACTATTTATTTAATTATGTATTAATTTACACTCCCCTTTGTGTGGATATACTTTTGATACAGATAATACCTCCATTTCTAAATCCTCAACTCATCGATATGAACTTGATAAGAGTAATTTGAACTCAATCTCTATTCATTGAGTTAAACATCCAAGTCATTGGTGTTGTTTTTAAAAGAATATGTGTGAATGTACTTTGATTTATTTAAAATGAATATCCAATCATATTGTGTGTATTTATATTTTTCACACATAATTATGTCATTGATTTATCCTTAACCTAAGGATAAGGTCTTTATAAAGGAATTCATCTCAACTAACATTCCATTGAGACTTCTTTATTGTTATGCGCCAATTCACATTTATTTGGTGTATATAATATACTTTGACATAGTATATCATGAATCACTTTAATCTCGTGATGTTATAAAGTTTTTATTACCTAAATTATTTGTATTCAAGCATCTCTCATTTGGTTAGTAACTCTATCTAAAATATCATTTTAATTGTTTTAAAAATTTATTCTTCTAAATATTTCTCATTAATGTTCATGTTTTAAAAATAGTTTTAAGGAGTTATTTATATGGACTTTAATGTTTTAAAATTAAAATTATTTTTAAAAGCTTTAATGTGGTATGGGAATCTTTGATTCAAAAATCTATTTTAAATAGCTTCTTGATAAATATTGAGACTTTTAAATGTTTTCAAGAAAAAGGGGATATTTCTCTCAAATGATTTTAATGATTATTTTCATCTATGTCAACATCCTTCATTGAATTTTATGTTTATTTAAATTTGATTCATTATGATACAATATTAAAAATGGTATTGAAGGTTTTTTGATATGTTTAACTATGGATGTATTATTTTTATACCATTCATGGTTTATGGTCAAAGTATTAACATTTCGTATGTTAGTTTTAATACGAATGTTTATGTTATGTTTCAACCTTTTTATATGGGGGATGAATTGGAATTAGTAAGTGATGTGTGGAGCCCACTATATCTCCTATATGTATCGGTAGGTCTTATGAGACAAACTAGTGTCTTGGCACAAGGCCTTGACAAAATCTTATTTGTAGTCCAGGCACAAGGCCTTGACTATGTGGTTATGAAGTCTGACATTATGTATTCCATCATTATGAAAGTTTCTATTGATATTGTACTTGATTATTAGAATAGTAGAATATCCATGTGAATAATTAAATGGCATTATTTTATTTTATCTTTTCCATATTATGCTGAATTTTAAGTTTAAAAGGCTTTTGTTTTAGTCTTATACATTGCCTTAAATGTTTATACTTATTTATAAATGTTTTTGCTATATTGTTATCTTTACTGAACATCTGAGCTCACCTCTTTCTATGTTTTATTTTTCCTAGGATGTGAAGAATTATTTTATGGTAGACTTGTAGGTATAGGATAAGGATATAAGTGTGTTAAAAAGGGAACAAAATGTTGTTGATGTTTTTATTTCATGAATTAATGTAAAACTTATGAATGTATCAAATACTTCCAACGCTACTAAACTGATCGGTCTTTCAGGACATGATTCCTTCTATCATGACAATGATATATAATAATGTACCAACTCTAGGTAACTGGGGTCTGGGTGTTACAAATGTAATTCATTGGAGTCATTTTATAATAAAATTAGATGTATATCATTTTATTGAACTTCTTAACATCCTTTACCCTCCTCCTTGCACATTTTCAAATTTTTATAAAATGTAATTTTACCGCTCCTGTGAATTGAATTTCCAAAATAAAAGAGACACAGTTGGCATCAGTAAGTAAAATATAGTTCAATAAGATGAAAATAATTTTTGGTGAATAGTAAATTTTGACTTTTATTTACCATGGTTAAAAGTAAATAGGACAATTAAAGGTAAAAATGATATTATAATTACCCTAACACATGTCTTAATTCTATTGGATAAGTGTATTTTGAACAAAACCAAACTTAGGAATAAAACATGATCCTTTTGGTCCACTTGGATTAGATTAGGTCATTTAATATTATTTTATTTAAAGAAGAGTTAAAAGTGTTAAATTCAAAGTTTAATAACTAAAACATTTTTAATATAGAGTTTTACATAAGATAAAATCTACTATAAATATTAATTATAAATCTAAAAACATTTCCTACATAATGGTATTTTATTTATAATTTATAGACATTAAATAATTAAATTTATTTATGACACAATGATGATGCATTAATTACATTATTAATGAAAGATTAAAATAATTGATTTTATAAATATCAAAATAAATGTAAATTGAGATTTTTGATGCATTCCACGAATTTTATAGGTTAATATGACATTTTAGGGTTGATTAAATGGATTTTTTTGAAGTAATAATGTTGTTATGACTTTAACATTAAAAAAATCCTAAATAGTGTCAAAATTGACGTACATGAGTTTTTAAAACAAATAATATATTATTAATTGATATAATATTTCAAAAAATATAAGGTTTGGCCAAAGTACTTATATAAGGTTAGATATATCAATAATTAACCAATTGGGGTTCTATTTTATTTTTATAGTAAGTTTATTAACCATTTATTATAATAGTACAAGAGGACATGGTAAAAGTTAAACTATTTAACTCAGAGTTAAATCTAAAAGATAGGGTTAATATGGTGACATAAACTTGTCTAAAACCTATTGGTTGAGGGGATTTCGACCGATCCACTAATTATATTTTAAATAAATCAAATTTTAGCCATTATAAATAGAAAATTATTTTATAATAAAATAATATTTCAAACTTTTATTAAAGTGACCCTCACCTCTCTTATAAAAGTGTACTCCCCATTCTCTCAAAATCAGACTTCCAAACCCATCTGGCTTGGCCAAAACCTACCCAAATCTCCTACCAAATTTTGAACTTCAACCTAGAGGCATTATATTGTGCAGAAAGCCATCCTAAGGAGCCATTTTTTTCAAATCAAAAGGAAACACCCAAAGAAGAGGTAGTTAATTTATCACCTCTTTCAAAGTTCTTTTATTCTTCCACTTTCCATTTTTTTGTTATTTCCACACCAAAATACAAAAAAAGGTCCCTTATACATACTGTTATGTTATTATAAATATGGTATAGCTATACTCATTATTCTATCCAACCTATGAATTATAATGTCACCATGCGTGCATACGTACAACTCACCATCTCCACACCATGGTGTAATTTGTTATTCAACACTATGTTATTTGGATGGATATAATGATGAGTAATATGTATATAAATAATGAAAATAACATTCTAATTTCTATGTATGATTAATATACCATCCAATTACACTCCTTTTAATCATTTAGTAAATGATATCGTCGCTCATGTGTACGTACGACTTACCTTCTCCACAACACGATGAGATTAATTTCCCGGTTCACCATTCAAAGATGATTATAAAAATATATATTATTAATAAGTATGTAATATATGACATAATAATTATACTTCAGATATATATATATATATATATGTATTTACTTACATATTTATTATTCATTTACTTCCATTCAATACGATATGAAAACAGAAATAGCATTTATGCATACGTATGACCTACAATCTCCATAAAAGGTGTTTCCCATTTCATATATATATATATATATATATCTATTATACATATTTATATTCTAAATATATATTATATATAAATCATGTTTTATATTATGTAAGTATTTAAATCATGATTTAAATGACACGATCAAGAATAAAAGTCATAACATATACGATAAAGAAAGCAATTATTACCCAAATGTTAATTTAACATGGAAATCATTATTAAATGGGTAGTATAAAGTCATAAATTAATCATGTATGATATAATATATATGAATATGGTTCTATTATAATTTAATAAAATACTATGGTCATTATACATGAGGTTAAATGTACCCTCGACCAAAGGAAAGTGCAATGTAAGGGTTAATTTCCCAATCTCATTATTATATGATATTTTTTATGTGTAAGTATTTTATAGAAAATATTTATTATCCATGTCCATGTTTCATAAAATACATTTTAAAATGATTATTTTAAAGTAATATTTAACTAAAACATCATTTTAAATGTTTTAAATATTTATTCTTCTAAATCCTTCTCATTAATTTCCATGTTTTCAAAACAGTTTTAAGGTTTTATTTAAATGGGCATGATTGTTTTAAAATGTTAATTCCTTTAAAAAGTTTCAAAGTGGTATAGGACACTTTTATTCAAAAATATCTTTTAAATGACTTACTTTATAAATGTGTGACTTTTAAATTATTTCACAAAAAGGGATATTTCTCTAAAAAAGTTTTACTGATCATTTTCAACTATGTCAACATTATTTACTGGATATTATTTTTATTAAGGTTGATTTTTTATAATACAATCTTCCATATTGTATCAAATGAGTTATGATATGTTTGACTATGGATGTGATATTTTTATACCCTTCATGGTTTATGGTTTAAGTATTGACATTTCGTATGTTAGTTTTAATATGAATGTTTATGTTATGTTTTAATATTTTCATCTGACGAATGTAGTGGAATTAGTAAGTGACGGATAAGGCCCGCTATAGCACCCCGATGTATCAGTAGGTCTCATGAGACAAACTAGTGTCTTAGAATAAGGCCTTGAAAAAAAATTATTTTTAGTCTTGGCATGATCCCTTAACTATGTGGTAATGATGTCTGGCGTTAGGAATTCCCTCCTTATGATATTAATTATTACATGTGATTATTTGACTAGTATAATATCCTTGTCCATATTTATATGGTAATTCTTGATTTATTTGATCTATATTATGTTCATGTTTATGTTTAAAAAGGCTGTTGTTTTTATTACATATCTTGCCTTAAATGTTTATAACTACCCTTAAATTATTTACCCCTACCGAGCATCTGATCTCACCCATTTTTTATGTTTTGTTTTCCCAGGATTCCAAGAAGTGTATTATGTTTGATATGTAGGGTTAAGCTAGGGGAATAATGGAATTCTAATAGGATTATTTATGTCATGTTTTATGTTTTAACATGTAATGTAACATTCATTTATGTAATTTATTTTCCAAGACAACTAAACTTAACGGTACTTCGGGACTTGATTCCTTGTAATCGTGCCAATGTATTAAAATAATGCACCGACTCTGGTATTCTAGGGTCGGGGAATTACATTTGGTTTCAGAGGAAGTTTAGTACAAACCATGTAAACTAGATATAGAAAAAAATCTGATTAGTGAACATTACCCTAAGATAGACTTTGAGGATTAGTATAGAAGAACTTCCTAGAATTTTGGTGATGTATAGATTTTGTGTATTTTTCAAGAAATACATCCATTTCTGGATACAATCAAGTAGAGGTGGCTCTAGAAAATATTTACCTTGGACTGAAAACATCAACAAGGAGTTTCAGGCTTGACCTGGGGTATCTTGGTACATGACAACGGGGCTTGTTGAACTCTTGGTTACGACACTCCCATGGGATATGCTTAGAATAATTCACATTTTCTTTAGAAGTCATTATGAAGGATTTAGGAGTAAATACTTCCTCAAAGAAAACATTTTTTTATGATTATATATTATATGAATAATCTTTTCAATTTATGTTAGGTATTTTAGAAGTTTATAATTATGCATTGTTATTCATAAACTAACCTAGTGTAAACCATTGTTTAGAAATGACGCCCAATATAAGGAATAAGAAATCCAACAATATGCATGATCCAAAGAGTAAGAAGGATCATATCTTTCATGGTATTAAGCCAACATTTTGAAGGGAAATAGTATCCCACATATTCTCATCATATAAAGAAATAATATCATGGGTTAATACGACAAGTATAGAATTCTCTGAGTTCTATGGCTTTGAAGGGAAGTAAGAGAAGAAAAGGATGGTAGAGAGAAAGATGGATAAAGGGAAGAGGGGAAAGAATGATTTTCTCATATGTGATAACTATGAAAGAATCACCTTGGTAAATTCTTGAAGGGATGGGAAGTTTGTTATATGTGTGGAGAAAAAGGACACAAGTACGTGATTGTAAGGGTATGAAATAGGTTTAAAATGTACAATGCTTTATTTGTAAGGAGTTGGGACACTATGTGAATCAATGTACAAATCATCAAAGTATTCCCCAAATGATCCTATAGGATAATAATCAAGTTATGATACTACCACAGATGAAGAGTAATGACTAGTGTTCTTTTATTATTATTAAATAATTATTTCATTTTAGTGTTGTATCAATGATGTAGTGGTTATATGAATTATGCAAATAAATAAGGATTGCATTGAAGTACTATTTCATTGAGGATTTGAGATTATATGGTTCTATGAAAAGTGACTCAATAGCAATTTAATCGTTTTGGAAAATACATGGTTGAAGTAAATATAAACCTTAATATGGTTCTGATACCGAGGTAGTGATTTTGGAATAAGATATGATTGATTTCAATAAATTATATTCAATATTCTAGACTACTTTGAAACTAATTAATTGTTTGTTTATTCCATTATTTTTGGAGTTTACAACATTTTTGGATATAAGGAGTATATCCAGTACTCTATAAGAAATAAGGGATCATGAATATAATCAATAAGGTTTTATGGTAATTCAGGGTGTTACCGTGTTTCAAAAGAATACATGATGAAGGAATTCACATGTTATTACGTGGAAAAAAAGTTCTTCATTGTGTTTGCCTTCCTTATAAATTTTGGACTATGAGTTTGGACAGAAGTATTTTGGATAAGTCAAAAGGTTGGAATGGATTAAGTTTGACATTGGATATTAATGTTAAGTTTAATTCATTTCTTAAGATTATTTTTTAATTATTATAAAAAGGATAATCTGGAGGTCAGACAACAACCCGTTGCGTTCGACAAGTCCACAAGACTTGAACCTGCAACCGAAGGGCGACAAGGGTGTATCACCTATAATTGGCCTACGTGATGTCATAGTTTGTGTAATGTAGTTTTTTTAAAATATTCTGACAAATTAATTATAAATTCATTATTTTTGGAATCCTATACGATTAGGATAAATAGAATATTTTGGAATTCTATTATCTTTTGGAGTGAAAGATTAGTTTGTGGTAGGAATTAGTTGAAAGATGAAACTCAACTTTTCAAGTATTTTTTTCTTCTTATTCTATGAATAAATTAATTCTTAAACTTTAGGGAAGGGATCTTAGAACAAAAAATGTTTTATCCTAATACCTTATGTTTTGTTGAATCGATGATATTTTAAATCATCAGATATTGATGTATTTGAGGCCCTCAATTTTACACTTGTTTGTGATTGATGACCTCAATCACTCCTTATAAAAATTTACGTTTTTCCTCCAATTATGTATCTATAATTTCCACCAATTTTCTCTTAATCGATATCCTAATTTGTTGGCGACTTTTTCATTTCCCTTTCCCTCTTATTAAGACTAAAATTTATTAACCCAATTTCAGATGTGGGTTTTCCAGAAAGGTATTTTTCTATTTTTAACCTTTTATTTTCAAAGAACAGTTTTAAATTGTGAGGAAATAATTTATTGAAGGAGGAGAGAATGTAACATCTCAATATTTCATAGTATGTTATCTCTTCAAAGTAATTCAACAACTTGCGTTACACGCAACATCGAGTTCGAGCGCACCATGACTTACCAAACTAGCCATTGAAAAAGTAGTTATGAATTTTATTAATTGAATTTTGAATTTTATATACTCCATATAATTTTAGAATCCATATTATTTGTTTATTAGACATAATATAAGAACAAATTCAATTTTTTTAGATAAAAGATATATTTTTCAAAAAATTAAATTTTACCACCTTTTAATGGAGATCCATTTTTAAAACCAATAATTGAAACATTTATATATTCAACTTAATGAAATTAAATTCTTCTTTTGAAGCGGGACATAAAAAATTTAGTTTGGATAAATTTTTTTTACTTTTCTGAAAACATTCATATTTTGATGAATAGGGAAAAAATACAAAATTTTAATTGAAAAAAACTTTTTTAATAGAAATAATTTATAGTGGTAAATTATACAATTTAATGGTTTGTAAGTATAATTAGATTATATTTTTATCATTTAATACACTGTAGGTCATTATAAGTAATTTCACATTTAAATTTGACATAAACACATGCCAATCTATTGAAAATTTTTACTTTTTAAAAACCCGTTTTCTGGTTTTGACAACAAAAATTAATTTTAAATTAATGAATTCAACTTCTATTTTTTTAATTGGGTTAAATATAATTCATTTTTGAACTCATAGTATCAAAATTAGCTTAGGGTGAATTTTTGGTATTTTTCTAAAAACTTCCAATTTTTGATGAATAGTGAAAAACACTACGTTATTGTTTAAAATAGAATTTTTGTTTAAATAATTATTTATTTTATTTGAATTTATTTTAGGTCAAAATAGATATATAATACCTATATAGTTTCAATTTAATTCATTGGAGTCATTTTATAATAAAGTTAGATGTATAAAATTTTATTGAACTTTTTAATGTCTTTTACCCACCTTTTAGGCACATTTGCAAATTTGTATAAAATGTAATTTTACCACTTCTGGGACTTTAATTTCAAAAATATAAGAGATACGGTTGACATCATTAAGTAAAATGTGGTTCAATAAGATAAAAATATTTTTTGGTGAATAGTAACTTTTGACTTTTATTTACCACGATTAAAAGTAAATAGGGTAATTAAAGGTAACAATAATATTATAATTAGCCTAAAACATGTATTAATTCTATTGGATAAGTTTATTTAGACCAAAAAGAACCTTAGGAATAAAATATGATCTTTTTGGTCCAATTGGATTAGATTAGGACATTTATTATTATTTTATTTAAAGAAGAGTTAAAAGTTTTAAATTCAAAGTTTAACAACTAAAATTTTTTTAATATAGGGTTTTACATATGATAAATTAAAATATAAATATTAATTATAAATCTAAAAATATTTCTTACATAATGGTATTTTATTTATAATTTTTAGACATTAAATAATTAAATTTATTTATGACACAATGATGACGCATTAATTACTTTATTAACGAAAGATTAAAATAATTGATGTTATAAATTTCAAAATAAATGTAAATTGATACTTTTGATGAATTAAACGAATTTTATATGTTAATGTGACATGTTAGAGTCTATTAAAAGAATTTACTTCAAAGTAATTATGTTGTTATGACTTCAACAAAAACAAAATTCCAAATAGTGTCAAAATTGACACAAATGCGTTTTTAAAACAAATACTATATTATTAATTGATATAATATTTATAAAAATATAATCTTTGAAAAAAGTACTTATATAATGTTAGATATATCAATAATCAACCACTTGTGGTTCTCTTGGATTTTTATAGTAAGTTTATTAACTATTTATTATAAAAATACAAGAGGACATGGATAAAGTTAAACTATTTAACTAAGAGTTAAAAATAAAAGATAGGGTTAATATGGTGACATAAACTTGTCTAAAACCTATTGGTTGAGATAATTTCGACCCATAACCACTTCATATTTTAAATAAATCAATTTGGATCCATTAGAAACTGAAAATGAATTTATAAAAAAAATAATATTTCAAACTTTTCCTAAAGTGACCCTCACCTCTCTTATAAAAGGGTACTTCCCCTTCTCTGAAAATCACACTTTCAAAGCCATTTGGATCGGCCAGACACTGCCCAAATCTCCTCCCAAATTACCTCACTTCAACCTAGAGGCCTTCTATTGAGCATAAATCTAATCTAAAGAGCCCTTTTGTTCAAATCAAAAGGAAACACCCAAATAAGAGGTAATTATTTTATCACCTCTTTCACATTTATTTTCTTCTTCCATTTTCTTTTTCTTTGTTATTTCCATACCAAAATAATAAATTCAATACCTACTAAATAATTTGATGTTGTCATAAATATGTTATATCCATAATCATTATTCCACCCATCCTTTTAATGATAATGTCACCATGCATGCATATGTACGACTTACTGTCTCCACGCCGTGGTGTGATTTGTTATTCAATACTATGTTATTTGGATGCATATAATGATGAGTAATTTGTATATAAATATTGAAAATAACATTCTAATTTCTCTTTAATATTAATATACCATCCAATTCCACATCTTTTAATCATTAAGGAAATGATATCATCGATCATGTGTATATACGACTTACCGTTTCCACGACGCGATGAGATTCATTTATAGGTTCACCATTCAAAGATGATTATAAAAATATATATTATTAATAAGTATGTATTATATGAAATAATAATTCTACTGGAGATATATATATATATATGTACTTATATATATCTTATTCACTTACTTCCGTTCAATACGATACGAAAATGGAAACATCGTTTATGCGTACGTACGACCTACAATCTCCATAAATAGTGATTTCCCTTTCATATATCTATCTATTATACATATTTATATTATAAATATATATTATATATAAATCCTTTTTTATATTCGGAAAGTATTTAAATCACTATCTAAATGATACGATCAAGAATAACATTTTAAAACATTTACGATAAGGAAAGCGATTATTACCCCAAATGTGAATTTAACATAGAAATCATTATCAAATGGGTAGTATAAAGTCATAAATGAATCATGTATGATATAATAAACACAAAAATGGGTTTTTTATAATTTAATAACTTACTATAGTCATTATACATGAGGTTAAACACACCCTTGACCAAAGGAAAGTGTAAGGTAAGGGTTAATTCCTCAATCTCATTATTATCCGAGATTATTTATGTGTAAGTATTTTCTAGGACATATTTATTACCTATCTCCATGTTTCATAGAAGACATTTCAAAATTATTTTTTTATGTACTCTTTAACTAAAAATTCATTTTAAATGGTTTAAATATTTGTTCTTCTAAATC